>ML416088.1:0-24046 GCA_005239525.1 Nicotiana knightiana | reverse complement strand
GATCCTGGGGGTGGGGGGGGGGATCTGATGTCCATCGAGCACTCGAATAGTGCTAGTGGGCAGTTGAGCACATGCCTCTTCTCTTGCATCTCCGTGAAGAGATACATTTTTACCCCGTCTAGGTTTGAGAACTCTAGGGCTTGCTCGAAGCCTAGGTTGAGAGGTTTCTCTTCCTCCTCCATGGCTGCTTCTTCTGGTTCTGGCTCCTGCATTGCTAGTTGGTGTGGTGGTGTTTCTTGTTGGTATATTGGAGCGACTAGTTGCTCATGGGCTTGCTGTGTGTTCTCCTATGGCATGAAGATGGGATTTAGTTGGGATAACATCTCTTCTGGGAAGAAGGGCATGTCTAGGAGGGCATTCTGGGGGTAGATTGATTGAAGTGTGGTGGCATATTTCACTGGTTTCTCATTGCATGCACCAGGTTTGGGTTCAGGGATAGCGCTAAGTGGTGAATGATATTGTTTAGCCAAACCTGGTTCAGATAGTTGTTCATTGCTAGCCTCATAACCTCTGCTACCAACTTAGCTAGGTATTGAGTGTTGTGAAGTATGACTATCAACTCCTGGCCATTTATTTGAAGGCTGAATGAGACTGCATGTCCCATTAGTCCCATTTCCATCGATGAGGCAGGCTGGTAGTCCTGATCTTGTGGAGGTTGGACATAAATAATTTGAGGATTTTCTTGTTGTGGAGGGAAGGGAGGTAGGTTTTCCATGGTTTGAACTCTGTGTTGTCTTAGTATTTTAAAGAGTCTTGTGTCTTCTTCTTAGAGTTGAGGGGAGTCTTGGAATTTTTTATAGAATGTTGTATACCTAACGGCTCATTGGCAGGCATGAGATTTGAGCTACCACTGGTGAGGGAGAGATTGGAGGATAGTGTAATGATTGGGGCTTCCAATTGCACGGATTTTGGGTGCCCAATGTTCAGCTTTATAGCTTGATCTTCCATGGATATAGTATCCAGTACGTGATCAAGGGTGGAATCCATTTGTTCATCACTTCCCTTGTTAGCTGCCATTTGGATGTCATGCTTTGGGGGGGGGGGTATTGTTTTCATATCTATTAGGAAGACTTTGTTCACTAGAAACAGTAAACAAGAGATTAGTATCATTCTTTTGATTTTGTTCGTTAATAGGCAGTGTAGGGTTATTATTAGTTAGGTTTTTAATTATGTCATTAAGGGTAATTTTTTGCATGGGACTATTCCCGTTATTTTTAATAGTAGACATGTTAGCTTCCAGCATGTCCATGTCCTCCTTCTGAGTGGACATGTGTTCATTTGCATGTCTAATTTTTGATTTAGTAATTTTTTTTATTATTAGTGGTTTCATCTAAAATCATATGCTTGCTATCGAGGAGAGAGAAATTGTTTTGGATTGGAATGGTGGTTTTTCCTTAACCAAGGTGGCTGGATTTTTTCCACCATTATTTTCTAGAAATTTTGTTGGATCTTTAGATTTATATTGCAAAATTTGAGTGACCATATACTTACCCATATTTGCATTGAACATTTTAACCGAGATACCTGGACCACTGTTGTTCTCTATCGGATTATTGGTAGTTTTTTGATTACTTCTTGCTCCTTTCTTCTTTCCTTTGTTGAAACAAACTGTTTTCACTCCTCTTATGGAATTTCCACCCTTGTTGTAGATTGTTCTTTGGTTGGATACAAACTTTCCTTAATGTTCTTTTGAATATGAATACATTGTCCTACTGTGTGGCCAAGCCTTCCACAATTTTTGCAAAGGAAGTTTTCACCCTCATAATGAATATATTATTTGTGGTGAACAACATACAGGAATGGTTGGAATGGAATCTCTAGTGGTAGTTCCACACAAATTCTTGCATAGAGACCCCTTAAAGTGGTTAATGTACAAACATCAATTTTTAGTAGACTTCCAATTACATTTTCAACTTTTTCCAGAATTTTCCCATCATAAAATTCTACTGGAAATTGTGGAAGCCTAATCCACACTGCTGAGACAGTTAATTTTTCCTTTGTGGCCACAAAGTTAGGCTTCCACCTTGTAATGGAGAGAAAGTGGCCATTAATGAACCACAACCCTAGGTGAATAGCTTTCTCCATATTCTTTTTTTTTCTTGAATTTGATTATGTAATAGTTCTCACCTAGATCAATTAGTGAGAAATCCTCCATTGAACGCCATAATTCTTGAATCTTTTTTTTTAAAGTAATGGTGTAAAATACGTTTTCCAACGATCTTCACAATGATAGAACACTTACGAGGCTCATAAATTCCTTGTATATCTTCCTATGTTAACGAGATCCTTTTAATTCCTTGTGTGCTAGAGATCATTGATTGCTCGAACGTTCCTTCTTCTGAGGAAGATCCTGTCAGGTCCATGTTGGACTGGCTCAGATTTGGTGCAAAGATCATTGGGTCGGAGGCTATTAGCATATTTTTAAATGATGCTTTATTCTCCAAGACAATCTTGATGGATTTTGCATGTTCAATGTCAGGAGGTTTTGGTGGTATTGTGTTTGGAGTTTCATAGGGTTGTGGATTCATTTTTAGAGAGAGAACAAAAAACTTCTCCACAAAAAATAATGATAAGTTTTGAGTTCTATTCTTCCATTTAGTTCTAATTCTAAGTCATTCTCTGCAGTAAATATGTCATGGATGAGTTTTCTTTCAATTATAAATTCTCTCACAAGCTTGCTTCAGTATCTTTTAATTTGTTTTGTTTTCATTGCTATTTAATTTGACTTTTTGATCATATGAAAGTTGTAGATTATTAGTTGTCTGATTATATATTTTAAGTTCTATACTTTAGCACTATTTAGGTTTTTAAGGACTTGTTCTTACTGAAACTAAAAAAGTATATAAACTTGTGAAATTAAAGTTATAATATTATTAAACTGAATAAATTTGAAGTTGAATTATTGACTTATGATTGAGGATTTTTATGAGACCTTCTGTATTTATTGAGTTAATATACATGATTAACATATATGATCATTTTCAGGAATTTACACTTTTATTTTATTATTTACACAAATTTTAAATAAATTAGTACTTGTTGACATAGAATACACGGGCATCACGAGTACATTGAGACTAGTAGTTAAGAAATATGGACCAAACCGAAAATAAAGAGAGCTTAAGAGAGAAAAGAATATTGTATTGCTTTGATATGTGAGAGTTAGATGATTACAAATGATTAGAACCTGTCACGACCCCAATTCCTAAACCGACCGTGATGGCGCCTATCGTGGAACTAGGCTAGCTAACCATTTCAGACTATCAATATATATCATAATTTCCCAAAATTAGCAGATTTTAAAATAGCAGAATGAGATGAAACAAAATACACACTTCTCCAAAACCTGGAGTCAACTGTCATGAGCATCTAAGACTGTAAATACAATGTACACCATGGTGACTTGCTACAACAAAAGTCTGAGGTACAAAAGACCAAAAGAAACTATGATTTGAGGGAAGGAAAGGAGGTGAGCTGGGGACGCTGAGCAGCTACCTTAATACTCGAACAACTCCAAGCTCATCCGAAAATCAACTAGTGAGATGGTCCGGTACCAGGATCTGCACACAGAGGTGCAGGGAGTACGCGAGTACGCCAACTCAGTAAGTAATCAATGTAACTAAAAACTTGAGCGTAGTGACGAGCATTTAAATCAGGTAAATCCATATAATGAATAACAGTGGAAATGAATAAATCAAGTCAGGAATCTACAATTCCGAGTATTTCATAAAATTCCGGTTTCCATTTAAAAATCTCGTATAAAAACATTTATCCAACATTTATTATCAGAGGCTCAGTGTAAAGAAGAGTGAAAGCATAATTTTCATAAAATATAAGCTCTTCGGGCACAGTATCACTCACAATAAAGTCTCTCGGGCAAGCCTCGCAGTCACTCGTGACTCCACTATCAGTATCTCATGCTCTCACTTAACACTCGTACTCGGCAAGTACCCTGAACATACATAACTGCTGCGGCGGGAAGCCCGCTCCACTACATATATATATATATATATACCTATACTGCTACAGTGTGCAGCCCGATCCTTATAACATACGCTGCGGCGTGCAGCCCGATCCATATAATAGTCGACTGCGCTCACTGGGGGTGTACAAAATCCTAGAAGGGCTTCTTCAGCCCAAGCGCTATATCTGCTGGTGCGTGCATCCCAATTCAATATGTATATTGCTGCGGCGTGTAGCCCGATCCCTATATAACATATATTATAGCGGCATCATATATATATATATATAAAATCTATATTGCTGCGGCGTGCAGCCCGACCCATATGTAATATATAACATATATATTGCTGCGGCGTGCAGCCCGTCCCATAACTATCCAGACATACTCGGCGCTCGGCCTAACACATATATACTGCTGCGGTGTGCAACCCGATCCTTAGCTATCCTCACATACTCGGCTCTCGGCCTGACTCAGTCACCCTCACCAGCCACTTGGGCAATTCATCTAACCTCATGGGACTCAGCCCAAAATATTTTTCAGAGTTTTCAAAGCAGTGTAATAACAGTGACAATAACAACAAGTAGGAAACATGACTGAGTTCACAATTTTTCTATCAGGATAGTGGTAAAATAGTGTAAAAGTACCCCTGAGGGTCTAAACAGATCGGCACAAGGCCCCAAACATGGCTCACAGCCCATAAACAAATATTAACTTTTGAAAGACAGGATATTGTAAGGTTTCAAATCGAATATGCGGCTTAATAGCCGCTACGAGACGGACCAAGTCACAATCCCTATCAGTACACGCCCCCACGCTCGTCACCTAGCATGTGCGTCACCTCATTTATCAACACTATATCAAATAATGGGGTGTCATACCCTCAGGTTTAGAGTTACAATCGTTACTTTTCTCAAAACAGCTCAAAAGCTACTCCGCGATGCGCTTGCCCCTAGAATTGGCTCCCAAATGCTCCGAATCTGACCAAAATCAGATTAACACCATCAATATATGCTAACGGAACAAAACCCAATCGAAAGATATAAATTTTAACACAATTCTCGAAATTCAGCCAAATAAGAGCCCCGGGACCACATCTCAAAATTTAATAAAATTTACATCACTAGAATCCTCATCCTCCCACGATTCTACACAAACCAACAACACCACAATCGGACCACAATTGCCCACTCAAATCACCAAAAGAATTTTCCAAATTTTTTCCCATTTTCCCCAACTTTTTCTACTTTAATTCTTCAAATTACAAGCCTAATCCATCACAAAATAACATAGAAACGAGTTCTTAAACCGGGAAACTTACCGCCACTGAAGACCCTCGAATTCCTTCTTCAATTTGCTCTCAAACAAGCTCAACCCGCATGCAACAATGGAAGAATGACCAAAATTTCGCGGAGGCACCTATTTATATTTTCTATCCAGTTAATCCGCACCTGCGGACCCGCACCTGCGGTCCCAGGTGCGAACCTGTGGAATCCCACTAACACTCCAATTCTCGCACCTGCGATTCCTTTTCCGCACCTGCGGCATCGCATGTGTGGCCCATGCTTCGCAGCTGCGGATTCCTCCTGTCTAGCCTCTTTTCGCACCTGCGCACGGACCTTCACACCTTCGGCATCGCATCTGCGGCTCCCCATCCGCAGGTGCGGCCACACCGGTAAATTTACACCAGCAGCTATTTGCTGCAAATTTCCTAAGTCCAACCCTCCGTTAACCATCCGAAATCAATCCCGAGACCCTCGGGCCCCCAACCAAACATACCAAAACATCATTCAAACTTAGTCGAGCCTTCGAAATATCAAAAAAAATACAAAAACACTAAAATTACATCAAATTCAAGCCTATAAACTTTGAAACTTCTAAATTTCGCCAATGATGCCGAAACCACCCAAAACACATACGATTGACCTAAAAACTTGCACACATATCCAAAATGACATTACGAACCTGCTCCAACTTCCAGAATTCCATTCCGACCCCGATAACCTATTTTCCACTGCCGACCGAAAATCGTCAAAAACTAACTTTCGCCAATTCAAGCCTAATTCTACACCTGACATCAAAAATTCATTCTGAAGACACTCCTAAGTCCCAAACCACCTAATAAAGCTATCCAAGCCATAAAATCAGCATTCCAAGGTCGTTTACCAATAAGTCAACTCCCAGGTTGACTTTTCAACTATTAAGCTAATTTAAGAGACTAAGTGTCTCAGTTCTCACCACGACCACTCCGAACCTGAACCAACCAACCCAACACAATATATACAGGCTAAGAAACATATGATAAAGCAGAAATAGGGGAAACAAGGCTAATCTCACGGAACGATCGGCCGGGTCGTTACATCCTTCCCCTCTTAAACAAATGTTCGTCCTCGAACGTGTTTAGAAATATACATGGAGTCTCGAATAAGTGACGATATCTGCTCCGCATCTCCCACTCGGTCTCCCAGGTGGCATCCTCCACCGACTGTCCTCTCCATTGAACCTTCACTGAAGCTATATCCTAGGACCTCAGCTTCCTGACCTGACGACCCAAAATAGCCACTGGCTCTACCTCATATGACATATCACCCTTGAGCTGAACCGTGCTGAAGTCCAAAACATGAGACGAGCCACCAACATACTTCCGGAGCATCGAAACGTGGAACACTGGATGAATACTCGATAAGCTAGGAGGCAAGGCATAAGCCACCTCCCCAACCTTCTGAAGCACCTCAAAAGGCCCAATAAACCGGGGACTCAGCTTTCCCCTCTTCCCGAACCTCATAATACCCTTCATGGGAGACACCTTCAGCAACACCTTCTCCCCAATCATGAAAGACACGTCTCAGACCTTCCGGTTCGCATAACTCTTCTACCTAGACTGCGCCGTGCAAAGCCGCTCCTGAATCAACTTCGCCTTACCCAACGCATCCTGAACCAAGTCTGTGCCCAATAGCCTAGCCTTGCCCGACTCGAACCAACCAATCAGAGATCTGCACCTCCTACCATATAAAGCCTCATACAGAGCCATCTGGATACTCGACTGATAACTATTATTATATGCAAACTCCGCGAGTGGCAGAAACTGGTCCCATGAATCCCCAAAATCAATGACATAGGCACGCAACATATCCTCCAAAATCTGAATAGTACGCTCTGTTTGCCCGTCGGTCTGAGGATGAAATGATGTGCTCAACTCAACCTGAGTACCCAACTCTCTCTGCACGACCCTCCAAAACTGAGATGTGAACTGAGTACCTCTGTCAGAAATGATAGAAACTGGAACCCCATGCAATCGGACAATCTCTGTGATATAAATCTCAACTAACCACTCCGAAGAATAAGTAGTACCAACAGGAATGAAGTGTGCGGACTTGGTCAGCCGATCCACAATAACCCATATAGCATCAAACCTCCTCGAAGTCCGTGGGAGTCCAACTACGAAGTCCATGGTGATTCGCTCCCACTTCTACTCCAGAATGTCAAATCTCTGAAGGAATCCACCTGGTCTCTAGTGCTCATAATTGACCTGCTGACAGTTGAGACACCGAGCCACAAACTCAACAATATCTCTCTTCATTCGCCTCCACCAATAATGTTATCTCAGATCCTGATACATCTTTGCGGCACCCGGATGGATGAAATACCGCGAACTATGGGCCTCAGCTAGAATCAAATCTCGAAGCCCATCTACATGGGCACGCAAATCCGGTCCTGCATCCTCATGACTCCATCATCACCAATAACCACATCCCTGGCATCATCGCGACGGACCTTGTCCTGAAGAACGAGCAAGTGTGGATCATTATACTGGCGTGCTCTAATCTGATCATAAAGAGAAGACCTGGAGGTTACACAAGCGAATACCCGCGGGGGATCTGATAGATCCAATCTCACCAACTGACCCGCTAACACCTGAACATCAAGTGCTAATGGTTGCTCTGCTATCGGAAGGTAGGCTAGACTGCCCAAAATCTCCGCTCTACGACTCAGGGTATCGACCACTACATTGGCCTTCCCCGGATGATATAAAATAGTGAGGTCATAATCCTTGAGAAGCTCCAACCACCTCCTCTGACGCAAATTCAGATCCTTCTGCTTAAGCAGATGCTGCAAACTACGGTGATCAGTGAAAATCTCACAATGCACTCCATACAAATAATGACGCCAAATCTTCAAGGCGTGGACAATAGCTGCTAGCTCAAAATCATGCACTGGATAATTCTTCTCGTGTACCTTCAACTGTCTGGATGCGTAGGCAATCACCCTACCATCCTGCATCAAAACCGCTCCAAGGCCAACTCTCGAGGCATCACACTAGACTGTATAAGAACCTGAACCCGTAGGCAAAATCAATACCGGAGCTGTAGACAAAGTTGACTTGAGCTTCTGAAAGCTCTCCTCACACTCCTCAGTCCACCTGAACTGAGCACCCTTATGGTTCAGTCTGGTCATAGGTGCTGAAATAGATGAAAATCCCTCGACGAAACGGCGATAGTACCCTGCCAAACCATGGAAACTACGAATCTCGGTAGTTGATGCCAGTCTAGGCCAGCTCTGCACCACATTTACCTTCTTCAAATCAACCTGAATACCCTCACTGGACACCACGTTCCCCAAGAATTCTACTGAATCAAGCCAGAACTCACACTTCAAAATTTTTGCATACAATCTATTCTCTCTCAAGGTCTGAAGCACAACTCTCAAATGCTGCTCATGATCCTCTCAAGATCGGGAATATACCAAGATATTGTCAATAAACACGATGACGAAAGAATCCAGATAAAGCCGGAATATACTGTGCATCAAGTGCATAAAGGTTGCTGGGGTGTTGGTCAGCCCTAATGACATAACGTGAAACTCATAATGACCATATCTAGTCCTGAAAGCAGTCTTCGGGATGTCTGGCCCCTGAATCTTCAACTGGTGATAGCCGGAACACAAGTCAATCTTAGAAAATACCCTGGCGCCCTGCAACTGATCAAACAAGTCATCTATACGAGGCAAGGGATACCAGTTCTTCACTGTAACTCTGTTTAGCTGCCGATAATCAATACACATACGCATAGAACCATCCTTCTTCTTTACAAACAACACCGGTGCACCCTAAGGTGACACTCTAGGCCGAATGAACCCCTTATCTAGGAGTTCCTGAAGCTGCTCCTTTAATTCCTTTAGCTCCGCTGGTGCCATACGATAAGCTCAATACCAAATTCAATGTCCCTGTCAGGTGGCATGCCTGGCAGGTCTGCAGGAAACACGTTCGAAAAGTCACGGACCACAGGAACCTAATCAATAGCGGGAGTCTCACTACTGACATCCCTGACAAAATCCAGATACGATAAACACCCCTTCTTAACCATACGCCGAGTCTTCAGGTAGGAAATCACCCTGCTAGGCACATAATTAGAAGAACCTCTCCACTCAACCCTCGGACATCCTGGAATAGCTAAGGTCACGGTCTTAGCGTGACAATCAAGAAAAGCATGACACAGAGATAACCAGTCCATGCCCAATATCACATCAAAATCGACCATGCTGAGTAACAGTAGGTTCACTAGGGTCTCCAGACCCCCAATTGATATCACACACGACCGATACACATGGTCCACGATAACAGTATCGCCTATCGGAGTCGACACATGAACAGATGTAACTAAAGACTCACGGGGCATATCTAGAAAATGGGAAAAATATGAAGAAACATAGGACTATGTAGAACCAGGGTCAAATAAAGCCAAAATATCTCGGCAACAAATTGAGACAATACCTTTGATCACTGCATCGGAGGCCATAACATCTGGCCTGGCTGGAAAGGCATACATACGGGCCTGACCTCCACCTGCTCGACCTCCCCCTCTAGGGCGGCCTCTAGCTGACTAACTACCACCCCTTGCTGCCTGAGTGGGTGGTGAAGTAACTGGAGCTGAAATCGAACGCTGGCTCCTCAACTGAGATGGACCTCCAAGAAGATGAGGACACTGCCTCCTCATATTCCCGAACTCTCCCCACTCATAACAACTCCTTAGAGCTGGAGACTGGGACTGAAAAGAACCCCTGGCACCAGAATGGCCACTAGGAGAACCATGCATAGAAGAACCCTAAACTGATGGTGCTCGAGCTGTACTATGGGCTGGAAGGGCACCGAATGAAGAATGGCCTGGTTGAAAACCGCTGAGACGATGCCCTGAAGATGCACCACTATAGGCTGGGCAGCCTGACCGAGGAGGTCTGAATGAACGACCTCTACCATGCTGAAACTGCCCCTTGGAAGGAGCACTACTAGAACCACCTGATCCACGAGGCCTCTTGGCCTCCCTCTCTACCCGCTCCTGGCGGCGAACTGACTCAATATCTCGAGCAATATCAACAACCTGCTCGAATTAGCATCTGATACTCTCTCCCAGGTCATGAAAATGCGGAGCTGATAAGTGAAGCCATCCGCAAACCTCCTAATCCTCTCCCTATCAGTAGGGACTAACTCGGTGGCATGACGAGCCAACTCCAAAAATCGCATCTTATACTGCATCACTGATAGCTCCCCCTAACGCAGCTTCTCAAAATGCCTGCGCTGCTCTTCCCGGTGAGACTGGGGTACATATTTCTCCAAGAAGATAGTGGAGAACTACTTCCAGGTGAGGGGTGCTGAACCAACAATCCTACGCCTCTCAAAAGACTTCCACCAAGTGAAAGCAGCACTAGAAAATTGAAAAGTATCAAATGAGACCCCACTGGTCTCCAAAATCCCAGCAGTACGCAGCATGCTCTGACACTTATCCAGAAAACCCTGGGCATCCTCACCCTCAGCACCACTGAATGTCAGAGGCTGAAGTCTACTAAACCTCTCCAGCCTACACTGCTCATCATCTGGCATAGCTGGGACCACGAAGTCCTACACTGGAGAAACCGACTGGGCTGGAACCGCCCCCGGTGTCTGCTGGCCCTAAGTAACCTACTCAGGTGTCTGAGCAACTGAGTCGACGCCTCCCCCGGCCTGAGAAGTAGCGGCAACTGCTTGAGCAAGGGGTACACACAGTCAAGATCTGAGGCAAGGTCTCCTAAAGACCCGGAAAAACAATAGGCACTACCGGTGCCTGAGCCTGTCCCGCTGGAGCATCTGCGGCGGGAATCTGATCCTAAACAGTAAGGGGATCAACTGGTACTGCCATGGCTGCTGCACAGACTGGCCCCTACCTCTACCATGGCCTCGACCCCTCGCTGGTCTAGCTGGTGGCTGATCGCCCTGATCGGTGGCGCGAGTCCTCACCATCTGTGAGAGAATGAAACAACAGAAATTTAGATTTCCAGAATCAACCAAATGGCACGACACAATTCAAGAAAAATGAGATTGTTCCTAAGGGTTCTGCAGCCTCTCGAAGATAAGTACATACGTCTCCGTATCGATCCGCAAGACTCTACTAAACCTGCCCATGACCGTTGAGTCCTATGTAACCTAGGTTCTGATACCAACTTGTCATGACCCCAATTCCTAAACCGCCCGTGATGGCGCCTATCATGGAACTAGGATAGCTATATATATATATATATATATATATATATATATAGATATATATCATAATTTCCCAAAATTAGCAGATTTTAAAATAGTAGAATGAGATGAAACAAAATACACACTTCCCCAAAACATGGAGTCAACTGTCATGAGCATCTAAGACTGTAAATACAATGTACAACATAGTGACTTAGCTATTTTGAGGTACAAAAGACCAAAAGAAACTATGATCTGAGGAAAGGAAAGGAGGTGAGCTGGGGACACTGAGCAACTACCTCAATTCTCGAACAAGTCCAAGCTCGTCCGGGAATCAACTAGTGAGATGGTCCAGTACCTAGATCTGCACACAGAGGTGCGGGGAGTAACGTGAGTATGCCAACTCAGTAAGTAATCAATGTAACTAAAAACTTGAGTGTAGTAACGAGCATTTAAATCAGGTAAATCCATATAATGAATAACTGTGGAAATGAATAAATCAAGTTAGGAATCTACAATTCCGAATATTTCATAAAACTCCGGTTTCCATTTAAAAATCTCGTATAAAAACATTTATGAAACATTTATTATCAGAGGCTCAGTGTAAAGAAGAGTGAAAGCAGCATTTTCATAAAATATAAGCCCTTCGGGCACAATATCACTCACAATAAAGCCTCTCGGGCAAGCCTCGCAGTCACTCGTGACTCCACTATCAGTATCTCATGCTCTCACTTAACACTCATACTCGGCAAGTACCATGAACACACACAACTGCTGCGGCGGGCAGCCCGCTCCACTATATATATATATATATATATATATATATATATATATATATATATATATATATATATACATATACATATATATATATATACATATACATATATATATATATATATATACTGCTGCAGCGTGCAGTTCGATCCTTATAACATACGCTGTGGCATGCAGTCCGATCAATATAATAGTAGACTGTGCTCACTGGGGGTGTACAAATTCCTTGAGGGGCTCCTTCAGCCCAAGCGCTATATCTGCTGCGGCGTGCAGTCCAATCCAATATGTATATTGATGCGGCGTGCAACCCGATCTATATATAACATATATTGCTGCGGCGTCATATATATATATATATATATATATATATATATATATATATATATAATCTATATTGCTGTGGCATGCAGCCGGTCCCATAACTATCCTCACATACACGGTGTTCGGCCTAACACATATATACTGCTGCGGCATGCAGCCCGATCCTTAGCTATCCTAACATACTCGGATCTCGGCCTGACTCAGTCACCCTCACCATCCACTTGGGAAATTCATCTTAACTCACGGGACTCAGCCCAAAATATTTTTCATAGTTTTCAAAGCATTGTGATAACAATGACAATAACAACAAGTATGTAACATGATTGAGTTCACAATTGTTCTATCAGGATAGTGGTAAAATAGTGTAAAAGTACCCCTGAGGGTCTAAACAGATCTGCACAAGGCCCCAAACATGGCTCACAGCCCATAAACAAGTATAAACTTCTGAAAGACAGGATGTCGTAAGGTTTCAAATCGAATACGTGGCTTAATTGTCACTACGGGACGGACCAAGTCACAATCTCTATCGGTGCACGCCCTCACGCTCGTCATCTAGCATGTGCGTCACCTTATTTATCAACACAATATCAAATAACGGGGTGTCATACCCTTAAGTTTAGAGTTACAATCCTTACTTACCTCAAAACAACTCAAAAGCTACTCCGCGATGCGTTTTCCCCTCTAATTGGCTCCCAAATGCTCCGAGTCTAACCAAAATCAGATTAACATCATCAATATATGCTAATAGAACAAAACCTAATAGAAAGATATAAATTTTATCACAATTCTCGAAATTCGGCCAAATCTGAGCCCCAGGTCCACGTCTCAAAATTCAATAAAATTTACATCACTAGAATCCTCATCCTCCCATGATTCTACACATATCAAGAACACCACAATCGGACCACAATTGCCCACTCAAATCATCAAAAGAATTTCCTAAACTTCCTCCCATTTTCCCCAACTTTTTCTACTTTAATTCTTCAAATTACAAGCCTAATCCATCACAAAATAACATAGAAATGAGTTCTTAAATCGGGAAACTTACCTCCACTGAATACCCTCGAATTCCTTCTTCAATTTGCTCTCAACTAAGCTCAACCCGCATGCAACAATCGAAGAATGACCAAAATTTCGCGGAGGCACCTATTTATATTTTCTGCCCAGTTAATCCGCACCTGTGGACAATTCCTCGCACCTGCAGACCCGCACCTACGGTCCCAGGTGTATACCTACGAAATATCACTAACAGTCCAATTCTCGCACCTGCGATTCCTTTTCCACACCTGCGGCATCGCAGGTGCGGCCCATGCTTTGCACATGCGGATTTCTCCTGTTTGGCCTCTTTTCGTACATGCGCATGGACCTTCGCACCTGTAGCATCGCACCTGCGGCTCCCCATTCGCAGGTGCGGCCACACCAGTAAATTTACACCAGCAGCTATTTGCTTCAAATTTCCTAAGTCCAATCCTCCGTTAACCATCCGAAATCAATCCCGAGCCCCTCGGGGCCCCAACAAAACATACCAACACATCTCATAACATCATTCAAACTTAGTCGAGCCTTCGAAACACCAAAAACAACACAAAACATCAAAATTACATCAAATTCAAACCTATGAACTTTGAAACTTCTAAATTTCGCCAATGATGCCGAAACCACCCAAAACACATCCGATTGACCTGAAAATTTTCACACATATCCAAAAAGACATTTCGAACCTGCTCCAACTTCCAGAATTCCATTCCGACCCCGATATCCTATTTTCCACTACCGACCGGAAATCGTCAAAAACTAATTTTCGCCAATTCAAGCCTAATTCTACACCGGACATTAAAACTTCATTCCGAACACACTCTTAAGTCCCAAATCACCTAACGAAGCTATTCGAGCAATAAAATCCGCATTCTGAGATCATTTACCAATAAGTCAACTCCCAGTTTGACTTTTCAACTATTAATCTAATTTAAGAGACTAAGTTCCTCAGTTCTCACGACGACCACTCAGAACCCAAACCAACGACCCAACACAACATATACATGCTAAGCAACATATGATAAAGCAAAAATGGGAGAAACAAGGCTAATCTCACGAAAAGACCGGCCGGGTCGTTATAGAACCCCCTTTATATAGTATAGGAATTCTACATATGGTACAACAGAAGGAAATCCCATGATTAGCTAAATATCCATTATTGATTTTATCCGTTTTTGAGATTTCGGCCACGATCCTCTACCGGTCACAGATTTCTCGGCTTTTCGTTATTATTCTATCTTCGGTCTTGCTCGAGGTCTATCCTGTTTGGTCTCGATCACTACTGGTCTCGATCTCGATTGGTACTTCGAATCCTGATCTCGGTACCGCACCATCATTTCTCGGTCTGATATAACACGGGGCTGATCCTCGGCCCACCATCCTGGTCTCGGTTAATCAACAAAATCGGTTGATTCCGGTTCTAACTTTATACAGATAGTCCCCTCATTTTTTGGAGTGTAATGACAAGAAACGAATTGAGTCGTCAATCTTTATCCCAATTTGTGATGACATCATCACCGTGACGTAAGCGACTAAAGTGACCGAAACGTCCCATCGGTATAGTTCCCCAAGTATTTAATGTGTGCCAATTGACAGTCGGCTACTACCAGCTTTGAACCGTCGCCATGAAACCCATAAATAGGTCCCTTTTCCATTCTTTCAAATATTATGTTCAATCTCTTCTGCTCTAATCTTTAATGATCTTTGCATCCTTCAAGTTTTTCATCTTCAAATCTTCAAGTTCCATTGTTGATCCGTTCTTAAAACTCCAAATATTATCATCTCCATTCTTCTTTATCCTCAAAATCAAATGGCGAAAACATCAAAGACGGTTCCACAATAAGAAAGCGCCTCCTCATCTCGGTCGGCCGACGAGAATAACGACGGAGCCACTCCCTGAGGATCTTGTTCCCAGGGGTTCGTTATTACTTCCGACTTCAAGGTTAAGAAAAACTCATCCGTCCCCTGTCGATGCAAACCGGTATCGAGATACATATCTCGATACCCGAGAAATTCCTCAAATAAGCGAGGAAAGACTATAACTGGGAAAATAAAGAGGTCGTGATACCGGCCCCTGAAGAATATATCACTACCCACGTGAAAGGTTCTTTTGTGTTTACACTTACCCTTTCACGCTGGGTCCCCTCGATCCACTCATCGTAGATTTCTACAGAAAGTACCAAGTGTTGATACCCAATTTTTCCTCAAAACTATTTTTAAACTTGCATATATACCTTCAAAATCAAGTTCCATAACAATTGGTATTTTTTCATAATTTTCTCATATTTTTAATAATTTATTTCTAATTTATCCAGTATTTTTATCTCTGATAATTAATTTTAAATTGCATTACAAATAATTTCAAAGACATTTCTTGACCTAATACATTATTTTTGGTTTTGTTAAGATCAAATTATTTCACAATTGGTAAAATTGGCACTTTTTGGCTACAATTGCAATAATTTTGCAATTATAGCCTAACCATATGTTTTATGCTATTACTATCCAATAATTGGTCATTTATATTTTTAAATCCTGATTAACCATTTTTTATTTAAGTTGTTAATCATCAATTTCATTTTTTCAGTTATTAGTTACTTTTAATTAATTTTAATTGAGCATTTTAACATTTTAATCGAGAATTTAACAGCTAGCCATTTTTTATTTAAATTCTAGCCCCTAATTAAACCCAAACCCACCTGATTAAATTGGTCCAAACACCCCAGCCCAGACCTAAAATCCTCCCCGGTCCAAGCACCTATTAATCTGAACCGTTGATTAATTCAAATCAATGGTCCAGATTCGACCTTACCAAATTAAGACATAGGTCTACCCTCCCCCGTCTCATTTTCTCAGCCATCTCTCTGAGTTTTCTCCCTTGTCTCTAAGCTCTTCGTCTACTAGGCCCTTGTCCTCCCTTCTCCGGCCACTTCCTCGCCGGAAACCATGGAGGTCTCACCTCCTGCTAGTCCTATGGCTCCATCCTTTGCACTTGTGTCACCGTTTGAGGCTCTCCGGTCTCATGCCATTTTTCCGGCTATCGATGGCTGGTCGAGTAAGATCTACCCTTTTCCGGCCAAACACCGATAATATCTTTGAGTTTTCTTCCTCTTTTCCGGTTTTTTTTTGGAAACCCTAGACTCTGAACCTTCCGATTCTTTAGATCTGTAATAGATCTATGAATATTAAGGGGTTTTACATGTTTTTTTCAAATAAATATCTCTGTTCTTAAACGATTTCTTCACTTTCAAAACTATGGTTTATTAACCCCCTTTTCAAAAACGATTCTTCTCCTAATTTTAAGTACTTTCTACTATGTTTGAACGATTCTCTTATGTTTTTCTTGATATCTGACTTATTATGCTAAAAAGCCCTAATTTTAGGCCGTCTCTGATAATATGTTCGTTCAATCTTTATGTGTGCTTGTTTCTTATGAAACGGTTTGTGCTTCTTGTGATTTTATTTTTACCCTATCCGCCTTGTTAGGGTTTCAGGTTCTTGTATATGCTATGTTTATCCCGCTTTGATATATACTATGCTCTAGTTTGAATCCCCGACTTTGTATGATTCTCACTTTACCTAGGGTTTTCTGATTCTTGCTTAACATATGTTATTCAAGTATTATTTGATTAAAGCTTTATTAATTTTTTACTCTATGTCCTTTACTGATTTTGATTTCCCTCAAAACTAGGATATTTCCCTTTGAATGGTACTGCTTTGCTAATTTTCGAACTACTTTCTTACTTGTGTGATACTCTCCTTAATTGGTACTGGTTCTATGATTTTGAATCTCATTCGAAATTCTCTTGACTAATGTCCAGAATTACACTGTACTCTGCCTATTTCTATATGCATAAATATGTTGTCAACTGTTTAATATACATTTTCCTTAATTGCGTACTATGTATTTAGTCCTAATTGCATGCCATATACTTTTACTACCCTTATTACGGTAAAAATCAGTTTCTGATTGATTCTTTTCCTTGTTTAGCACAGTTTGTGTCCATTTGAATTGTGACTCCGTAATTAAAGGGAGTCCGGTCATTAATTGATTCTGATTGGCATTTTAGTACTTCTTACCTTATTTTTTTTGCCTATTTTAAACTATAAATACCTCTACTCTCTTCTTAGCATAAGGGACGAATAACACTGTTCAACTCTCTCTCTCTCTCTCTCTCTCTCACAACTAAAACTTGCTACTCTCTCTATTTTCTCTTCTATTTGCTACTACTCTAAGTTAGCCGACTGCAAGCCAAGGCTAACTAATGTGCATCTCCTATCTTCTGCTTTGTGTTACTGCTTTCTTCACTTCACTGGTATGTTCTAATTCATATTTCATCTCTCAAACAAACATGTTTTTATTACTGATGCAGTTCATTGTGTTTCTAATTTGCTTTTACTTACTATTCTGTTGTTCAAAATGTAACTAGGATCTTGGATTCCATATAGCATGTCTTTGTGTACTCCAAATCTGTCTTTATGTGAATCTCCATGTTTATGTTTGATACATTAGATTAGAGCATCTGCTCTTGTCTTAAACTGGTTGGTACTGCCATGTTAGTTTCATCCTATACCCTGCTGATCCTCTGAACCCTTAGGATCTCTGATTGTTTATGCATGCTCCTACCTGTTACATGTTCAGTACTCTGCACCTATGTGTCCCTCAAACCCCCTTTCCCTTGTTTTGGTTGTTGGATCATTCTGGGTCCTTTGTGTGATGTTGACTCTGCCTTGGTTCTGAGATTGGTGTTCATGTTCTTTCAAATTATTTTCACTAGTTAAAATTTTGTTATATTTCCATTAAGTTTTTCTTCCAAAACTGTTTTCTTACTTAACATTTTCAAACTATGAGCACTCTCTCTCTACTCTTAGACCACTTAAGTCCTTCCCCCTCCGTGTGAGCATTGCCTTGGGACCCTTGAGCTCCCTCTGAACTTTGACACACAAAGGCTGGCCATTCCATACTACGCTTACTCTATCTTGGCTATGAAATCTGGGTGTGAGCACTGCCCGGGATCCCTTGAGATCCTTAGGGAACTCCGACTCACCTGGATCATGTGAAAAGTTGTGAATAGAATGGCAATGAGGCATTCTGGAGATTCTGGACCTATCAGTAGGCTCCCTATAATATAACTTCTTTTTTTCATTATTCAGTTTTGTAATTCGTGGAAATGCCTTTAATAATTGTTGTAAACAACTCTTTGGGGATGGATAGTGAAAAGGGAGGGGTAAATATGCATGCTATAGATATTAGAGGGTAGAAGCCATGCTATTAGGTTTATTCCTTATTTGGCAATAGAAACCATGCTTAGGACTAATATGTGCAAGATCATGCATTGGAGACCATGTTCCCTAGGTCTTACACTTATTGTTTTCAGCATTTATTGGCATTTCATTTCGAAAGTCCTGTGCTAAAATGTGCTAATAACCTCTACGCTACCATGTACACTTAGAGATACTGTTTAGGATAAACAACACTACTAAACCTGTCATGTTTATATCTCCTGAACCATGTTTAAAAAATGCAATATTGCATTTAGAGATCAAGTTTAGGCTTCTGATTCTGCATCATTCTGCATCTCTGTGCATTAGATACCATGTTTTAGGATTTCATTCGTACTCGCTTAACAACACCTATTCTAACTACTGGTGCATGTAAAAAGTATAAAATACTTCACTCAGTTTCTCTAAAACAACTGGCAACAATTCTGTGTTCTGAACAACTTAGAACAACATTTGTAGGTAATACTTTGCAACATCCCCTCTAACAATTAAGATAATTAGTATACACTGTCCCATGCCTAGGCAAGTCTTAGGTAATCAACCATAAAGGAATAAAACCGGAACTATCCTTTGTGATTAGTGTTCAACTGTCAGCATGCTTGAACCCAGTAGGCAAGCCTGATTAAGACTTCCTCTCTAAGTTGTGCAATAAATCTGTCTTTGTGTTATCACCTAGATACCATGCTTTAGGATTCTGAATTAATATGGACCTTATTGTGTATGAGACATGGTGTTTATGTGTACTGTGTGTGGAGGAATACTTGAGGCTTTATATACCTTCCATGCTTTCCCTTTATCTGCCGTCCTACTTGTTTATTATATGTCGCCTTAGCATTTTTACCTTTAAAACCTGAGGGTCTGCCTAGCACCTCCTTTAAGGATAGGAGTCCTAATTTCCTCTGGGACTGATAGGAAGGGACGTGTAACAACATGCATTAGAGGTCAAGACCAACACTCGATTTAGTTGCTTTCACAGGGTGGGAAAGCGTAGAATATGGATATGATGACTGGTGCGCTAATACCACGTGCATCCCGTCTTCGAGGAGTGATTACCGGGTATTGCATTGATGTGATCCATATTATTATAAACCTAGGATACCTTTTATATGCTTAGATTGTAATATTTTCAAAAGCTAATTTTCTTTATTATTTTCAAACATCTGTATACTTAAGACTTAAATCCCCTCTTATTTGAGCCTTTACTTGTTATTTGCTAATTGTACAAATTCACAGAAACCATTTGGCCGGGAACCACACTTGTGGATCCTGAGGGGTGCCTAACACCTTCCCCTTAGGATAATTTCAAGCCCATACCCAATCTCTGGTTAGCAACGTAGTTGTAGTTGAACCCCTTAGGTGCCCTAACGCATCGTTAAAATTGTTAGGTGGCGACTGTTCAAAATATGCAAACCCTTTCCCAAAAGGAACAAGTTGTTTCAACCAATGTCATAAACCCTTTCAACCGGCCCCGAAAGGAGAGCTTGGGGAAGAAGGGGGCACGACAACATGGCAACTCTGCTGGGGATATCCAGGATTTTACCATTTCAAATTGTTTTGTGAATTTGTGCCTTTATTTTTAAATACCTGCACCCTTTCCTATTCCCTTTACATGCAATTCATTGTTTTCTTCAGGTATTTACTTTTATTCAAAGACGAAACTGACATATCTCTTTGTTTTCTTTTGTAACTGCTTTAAATCATTACTGCTATTTTTACCGCTTTCTTTAACGTGCAAATACGGGACAACTTGTTTTAATACTTATTGCATAATCATGCTCAACATCCATACTCCACTCGTGCCAAAAATAAATACTATAGCAACGCTTGATGAGTGGTTGCGCTCTTCCTATATTATTACCCACTAAATTCGGAAATGTTTATTTGCGGTAAAACTAGTCGATCAGTGATGCAGTCGAAGGTTTTGTGCCTTTCCCCCTTGAGTTGTCAACTCAAGAGTACCAGTCTAAAACCCCATAGAAACCTTACTCTGTCGCACTGTTGCATGCATCATGGTCAAACCTAGTCGAGCTAAAGTGTCATTCGCACGATTGATTTTAAGATAGCCTTATCCAAAAGTCCACCGGGTTTCCCTAAACCTAAACGGATGCTCTCACGTTCTATGCATTTATTTGGAGAACTAAATGCTTCCTGCTAATTATTAACGATAAATAGTCGAGTACGGTGGGGGTAAGGACCTAATCTTATTTTCTTTGCAGAAAAATGAGGCACGAAGTACTCATATTCAGCATGGTCTCCAATATCAACCCAAGACTATTGAGTTGGTGGGAGGATCTGCACTCTAGCGACAAAGCTATTGTTAAGAAACACTTGGGTAACCTACCATCTCTCCTGGAAATCCAGCCAAAAAAATGATAATTGAGGCTGCTGCCCTGTTCTGGGATCGTGAAAGGTCCGTGTTCCGCTTTGGGAACATCGAAATGACGCCTTTGATAGAAGAGATAGGAGGGCTGGCTAACCTAGTATGGGAAACTTCAGGGTTGTTGATGCCTGAGAACCGCACAGGCAAACGTTTCCTTAAAATGATGGGCCTGAAAAAGGATGCAGAATTGGTATGTTTGGAGGATTCGTACATTCCTTTTGACTACTTGTACGAAAGGTATGGCTACAACAAATTATACCGTACCTACCATGACATGTTTTCTATCACCTCTCTAGGACACGTCCATCACCGAGTGTTCGTGTTTATGGTTTGCTTTTTGGGTTTGATCGTGTTCCCGATGAAGAAGGAAAGGATCCATACCAGGCTAGCCATGGTAACTAAGACCATAATGGAAGGGGTAGATGGGCAAGACTTCAGCATTGTGCCCATGATCGTTGCAGACATATATGGGGCCTTAGAAAGGTGTCAACAAGGAGCAAAGCATTTCGAAGATTGAAATTTATTACTTCAACTATGGCTCATGGAACATCTCCAAAGAGGCGAATTCCGACAAGACATTCACCGCAGAATGTGGGATGACCACATCGCTTTCCATCACCCAAAGCGAATGAATTATATCCCCGACATGTTCGCTCAACCTGAAAATGCCGAGGGATGAGTTGAGCTTTTTGATAACTTGACTGAAAAGCAGGTTCAATGGATGTTTGAATGGTTTCTGACAGATGAGTTCATCAATCGATCCCGAGACACATCATTTCTAATACTGATTGGTCTAAGGGGGACATACCCTTACGTCCCTCTTCGAGTTATGAGGCAAGCAGGAAGGAAGCAAGTCATCCCTAGGGTCGAGAAGATGATCCATCTTCGAGCTGACTTTCAAAATAATGACAGTCCTCACAAGTGCCAAGCTCAGCACCTGTGGCACTGCAAGATTATACTTGAGAAAGACACCATCGAGCCAGACATATATAATGTCGGTTGTACCACTTTCTATCTTGGTTGGTTAGAAGAGAATATGGGTGGCCAGAGAAAGCCGGGGTACGTCCGAGGTCACAGGGTTATAGATGAAAGGGCTGATGCACAAGTCAAATATAACCAACTGCGCAAAAGGATCCGGGAATATGAGGATGACCACCACAAGATACATGAGTCCAACAAGAAACTAATCAAGGAATGGAAGGACATGTCTATCAACACCAACAAGAGGCTGGGGTACTTGGAACGAGGTATAGTCGAGCTGGAAGAAAAGTTCATCAAAAGAGTCGAAGATTTTCAAAAGGCTGAGGAAGCTGCAGGGGGGATACCTTGCCAGAACCTACCTGTTGCTGGGACTTCGCGAGCTGGGAAAACTGTACAAGGAAAACAAGAATGCCGAGTCTGGGGAAGGTCCTTCTGGGACCAAGTAGATAGGAATGTCTTTATTTTTCTATCAATGTAATAAGGCCAATAGCCATTAGTGACTTTTATTTTTCGTCCATCATTTTGGGATTAGTCTATTTTTCTTATCAATAAAATGAGGCATTTAGCATTTTAAGTTCTCCAAATCAATTTATCTCTAGGCCTACCTCGGGCACAAAGAGGTTCCCAACTTAGGACGCGCTTTACATTTCCGCATTACGTGTTTAAATACCGCAATATTCTTTTCATAATCCTCACTGACTTGGTTAACTTTTGTTTTTATTTCTTTTCTTACTCCCCTCCCCAAAGGTTAGTTCGGGCATTCTAAGAATCATCAGCCTATCGCACAAGATCCAAAGGCCCTCCACCTACTCCTCCTCCTAGTCCTCCTAAGGGTAAAGACAAAGGCAAAAGTAAGATAGAAGAGTGCAGACTCACCAGAAAGGAGAATATGACTGACCGGTAGAGGCCACTGATGGCCGAGGTATTCAGGTCCTGCATGAAAGCATGTCACCACTTGAACAGAAATTGCTAAAGTTTTAGGAAGAACTCGATCAAGTCCAGAATCTGGCCAACTTGTCATTTTCCCTCAACGTTCCCGATGTCAACCTTCCAAATGCTCAAAACCCCGCACCTACACAAAATATCCCAAGATAACAAAATCATTCCACACCTCACCATCACGTTACTCCCCCAAAGAACCAAACTCTCCCGACGCAGTGCAATGCTTGCCACACCTGAAATAACACTCTACTACTCATACCAGAACTTCAAAACCCCACAAAGGACCATTTCCACACCTATAACATTCCCATCTATGTGGAAACCGTGACCCACTCCACTCCGCCTACCTCACACGCATCCGAGTCTGACGGAAAGGATTTATTTATCAAGAACCTGGGCAAGGATCTTAGGAAACTGACTAGCCGAGTCCAAAGTATTGAAGGAACCAAGGGAATTGAAGGGTTGAATTATGAAGACCTTTGTGTCAAACCTGATGTCGAACTGCCCGAGGGGTACAAACCTCCAAAGTTTGAAATGTTTAACAGTACTGGTGATCAGAGAGTCTCTCTAAGGACCTATTGCGACAAATTGGTTGGCATTGGGAAGGATGAAAGAATCCGCATGAAGCTGTTCATGAGGAGTTTTAAGGGAGACGCATTGTCTTGGTACATCAGCCAAGACCCCAAGAAATGGTCAAACTGGGTAAGCATGGCGTCTGATTTTATGGACATGTTTAGATTCAACACAGAGAACGTACTAGATGTCTTCTACATTCAAAATTTGAAGAAGAAACTCACAGAAACCTTTCGTGAGCATGCTACTCGCTGGAGGTCTGAAGCCGCTAAAGTCAGACCTGCTCTAGAGGAAGAGCAGATGA
>MDKJ01087654.1:0-20060 GCA_005239525.1 Nicotiana knightiana | reverse complement strand
GGAACCGCAAAACACCATCATCATTGCCGAGTGAAAATGTTGTAGTCTTAAGATTTAGAATTGCCTCTCTCAACTGATGTTAGATCTCTGAATTGATTTTCCTTGATTTCTGTTTCAAGCAGACTTCGCTCTGTTACGCACCACGACATTCCCTTCACCTGAGGCCGAAAGACATACCCCCAGACTGGCCAACTGATAAACCTCCCGAGCCAAAAGCCTCTAACCTGCTTCCAAATGAGCCAAGCTACCCATGGATTTCCGACTAAGAGTGTCGGCTACCACATTCGCCTTTCCTGGATGGTACAAAATGTTCATATCATAATCCTTGAGCAATTCTAACCACCTCCGCTGCCTTAAGTTCAACTCCTTTTGTTTGAATAAATACTAAAGACTCTTGTGGTCTGTGAACCGCATGGACCCTATAAAGATAACGCCGCCAGATTTTTAATGAAAGCACAACCGCTGCGAGCTCCAAATCATGCGTCGGATAATTCTTCTCGTGATTCTTGAGTTGTCTTGAAGCATACGATATTACGTTCCCGCAGTACATCAACACACACCCCAAACCAACCCTTGAAGAATCACAATAAACCACAAATCCCTCTGTACACTCTGGCAAGGTCAACACTGGCGCTGTAGTCAATCTCAATTTCAATTCCTGTAAACTCTTTTCACAAGCATCGGACCACTGGAACTTAACCGCCTTTTGCGTCAGCTTAGTCAATGGGGAGGCGAGGATAGAGAATCCCTCCACGAACCTCTGATAATATCTAGCCAAACCCAAGAAACTGCGAAGCTGCAATCTTTTGGGGATCAACCCGAATCCCTTACCTGGAAACAACATGGCCCAAAAAGGCGACTGATTCTTGCCAAAATTCACATTTTAAAAACTTTGCATACAACTGGTGCTGATGAAGAGTCTGCAGAACTAGCCTGAGGTGAGTAGCATGGTCTTCCTGACTTTGCGAATAAACAAGGATATCGTCAATGAAGACAATCACAAAAGAGTCAAGAAAGGGTTTGAAAACCCGATTCATAAGATCCATAAAAGCTGTTGGGGCATTGGTTAGCCCAAAATACATTACCATAAATTCAAAGTGCTCATATCGAGTCCTGAAGGCAGTCTTAGGAATATCCTGCTACCTGATCTTTAACTGGTGATACCCGGACCTCAAATCAATCTTTGAGAAGAACTTAGCACCTTGCAACTGGTCGAACAAATCATCTATCCGAGGCAATGGATATTTGTTTTGGATGGTGACCTTGTTGAGCTGCCGATAATCAATACACATCCGAAGCGATCCGTCTTTCTTTCTAACAAAAAGAACTGGTGCTCCCCAAGGCGACACACATGGCTGTATGAAACCCTTTTCTAATAGATCTTTCAATTGCTTTTTTAACTCTCTCAATTCTGCTGGCGCCATTTAGTAAGGTGGAATAGATATTGGCTGCGTATCTGGCAATACATCAATCCTAAAATCAATCTCTCTATCTGGTGGAATCCCAGGAAGCTCATCCAGAAATACTTCAAGAAATTCATTCACAACAGGCACAAATTCGGGAGCAGGAACCTCTGAAGTGGTGTCTGCAACCCGGACCAAATTGTAGATGCACCCCTTTCTGATCATCTTTGAGCCTTTAAGGTAGGAAATAAATCTACCTCTTGGCACAACATTATTCCCCACCCACTCGATAACAGATTCATTAGGAAACTCGAGCCTCATAATTCTTGTTCGGCAGTCGAGTTTAGCAAAGCACGAATAGAGCCAATCAATCCCCATAATTACATCAAAATCTACCATTTCTAACTCAATAAGATCGGCCGTGGTATCCCGACCATGCACCGTGACAACACAATTTCTATAGACTCGCACGGTCATAATAGAATCACCAACCGGAGTCGACACAGAGAACAGCTCGTGAAGCTGTACGGGTTCTATCCCAAAACTTGAGGAAATAAATGGAGTAACATATGACAAAGATGACCCGATATCAATAAGAGCATAAACATCATGTGACTGGACAGTCAGAATACCTGTGACAACATCTAGGGAAGCCTCCGCACTTTGGCGACCACTTAAAGTATAGAACCGACTGGGTCCCCCTCGACCCCGCGCTTCACCCCTAGCTGTATCGCGCCCTACTGGAGCTGGAGGGCGTGCCGAAGATGTAGCGGCTGAAGAACTGGATGGCTGAGCAGTGCCCCTACCCGTGACCAGACGGGGTGCACGACAGTCTCGCTGAACGTGGCCTCTTACTCCACACCTATAGCATACCGGTATGTCCAAGTAACAGGGCTCAGAATGCAACCTCCCACACTTAGGGCATGGGGCCCTCCGATGCTGCTGGAACCTCCCACCTGAACGACCGACTGATGAAACCTCCTGCTGCCTGAACCTGGTCCAACGCGACCTCCCTGCTGATAACTGTGCCCTGGTGGCGGCGCACTGGCTGAGGACTGAGCATAAGACTGAGATGGCCCTGAGGAACCTCCTCCCAAGGACTGATCTCCCTCCTCCAACTGAACTCCCAGGGTTGCCCGCTGACCGGGCCCTACTACGACTCTCCATCTCCATTATTATCTTTAATTTCTGAGCCTCTGTAGCCTGGGCAAATCCCACAATCTTCCCGTAGTTCATATCTGAATGCAGAACAGCTGTAGCAGCTTCATTAATAACTAAGGGTCCAAGGCCCTGAACAAACTGATGAACTCTAGCATCCATCGTAGACACCATGTGAACATCATATCTGGACAAGCACACGAACTCCATATGACACTCCCACACACTCATGTTGCCCTGCTTAAGGGCCTCAAACTCCGTAGCACGGGGTTCCATAATCTCGGCAGGCAAGAAATGATCCATAAAGGCATCCACAAACTCCTCCCACCTCGCCGGAGGGCTCCCCTCTCCACGGGAACTCTCCCACATTTCAAACCACGAATATGCCGCTCCCTTCAAATGATAGGAAGCCAACTCAAACCCCTTTGTCTCAGTAGCCCTCATAACTCGGAGGGTCTTGCACATCTCATCAATCAACTCCTGAGGATCAGCCTCTGGGTCGGTGCCTGTGAACTCTGGAGGGGCTAACTGCAGAAACGGTTGACCCTGGAACCTGAAGAATCCCCTTGCTCGCTAGAGGATGTAGGGGCAGCATGTGATCTTTGGGCTTGGGAGGCCACTAGCTGAGTCAACATCTGAATAGCTCTCTTGAGGTCCCCATCAGAAATACCGGGACCGGAAGCTGGGACTGAGGAAGGATCAGGAACATCAGTGGGAGGGACTGTAGCACCCTCCGCTAGAGCAAGAATAGGAATATCCTAGCCTGGAATGGAAGAGTCAGGCAGATTTAGGGTCGGGGAATCATCCTCACCCGCACCATCAGATAAAGGATTCACGGCCACTCCTGGGGTGGCATTGGCCTCTGGGCCGATTCGAGCTCTCTTCTTGGGTACCATTTACTGAAAGTTGGAACAATGCACGAGTTAGAGATAGACAACCTCATCTTTCACCACATCGCGCGATATAGAATAGGAATAAAAGGGTACTTTCCTAAATGTCCATGCAGACCTCTAATTATAGATGTGGTAGACAACACACTGATAAGAAGGGATCTACTAAACATGGCTCCGAGACATCCTAGGACACTTTTAAAATCTTAGGCTCTGATACCAAGTTTATCACGCCCCAAAATCGAGGGATGAGACCGGCGCCCAACCGGATAATCCCGGTCAAGCGGACCTGGATTGCCTTTCCTGCCTAACGCGCTACCCCGTGTTTACAATATACCTTATTCCACATGAATTAGCAACTTAAACTTTAAGCATGAATCTACTACTTGAGTTCATTTTATCCTTTATCATTTCCACATTTGATAGTCACAAAACATACAATAATTCCGATTCGGACCACGATTACTAGTAAACACATTTACTGCCCAAAATACATATATGTACAACCCACCTCATGTCTACGGAGCCTCTAAGAGTGCTAAGGGTTTACACAATACTTGCCGGCAACAAGGCCCCGGATATTCCTTAAAAGACACAAAATATACAAAATGAGAGGATATAGACTACACACGGCCCCGAGAGGAAATGGGGATCACTAGAACTGCTAGAGAGATGAAGAGGAGGCACCACTAACGGCGAACCGAGCTACCTGCTATAGAACCACCTACATCCATATAGAAGATGTAGCGCCCCCGGCAAAAGGGGCGTTAGTACCATTGAATAGTACTAGTATGTATAAACAAACTTTACTCTACGTAAAATCAAGCAATACACATATATGAGGTAGTTAAAGGACCCAAGCAAATATTGCACAGAGATACAGAGAATCACAAATGAGGTTTCAATAGTTTCTTATTTCAATTGCTTCCCCTGTTGCAGTGCGCAACTCGATCCCACCTTACCATCATATTCCACCCTTATTTATTCTGTTGCAGCGTGCAACCCGATCCCATCTCACAATCACATTACACCCTTATTACTTCTGTTGTGGCGTGCAACCCCATCACACCTTACATTTCTGTTGCGGCGTGCAACCCGATCCCACCATACATTTCTATTGCAGCGTGCAACCCGATCCCACCTTACAATCACATTTCACAGCATCAACCACAGACAATTATATTACGAGGATCTTTATCATGAAGAACATAAGTTCATATCAACCAATAACTATGTGAAATCAAAGCACAATGATCCTTACCAATCAGTAATTCATACATGGTGTTGCCACAATCATTTAAATCAATAAAATCAGTACTACTTTCGACATTTGTTACACAACCTTTAGCACTTTGATACGTTCAACAATGTAATTAATAGCAACCTCAACCAATAATTCAATCACGAAGATTCTCATTGTCAAGGATATTCATTCGTAACAACCAAGTAACCATATGGAATCAAGGCCACAATAATCTTTATCAAACAGTGAGTCATATACGGTATGCCATCAACATATAGCTCAAACAGTTTATCCCTGTTTCCTTTTCAATTATTTACTACACAGAATTTAATACTTAGATACGTTCAACACTTTGATTCGTTATCATTTCTTTCGCTTTGCAGAACATTCTCTCATACTGATGTATTCAACATTTAACAAGCTTTGCACATGATAGAATAATCACAAAGAATCATTTTTTTGCAAGATCATATAACATGGTAATCGACTAAGAAATTAAAATAACGAAGTCTTACACCTCGACACAGTAGGGCAATCAATTCACAAATTCTCAAGCAAGAATTTCATACCGAGTGCTCGAACACCAATAAGATGTCTCTACAAGAATTAAAGTTAGCCATACATACCTTGGTTTGGGATTTTTCCTTAATTTCTACCACAATTCACCGGACCTTCTAGCACCTTCAATCTAGTTCACAATGTGGCATAATTAACCTTAGAATTATGAACTCACTTGAGCATTCTATCAAACACTAGGTGTTCCTTTAGATTAAATGTCCTCTTTTTAGTGAAAGATTAATCTAACCCATTTCCTTTTACTAGATTATGACTAGTTGGTTACATGTTTGCAAGACCCCTACCCCCATCTTCATGAACTTACCTAACCATATTTTGTTTTAACAAAATCTGGAAATTAAGGTCTGTGGGGTAGAAGCTTACCTCTTATGGTGAAGAAAATGGTGCCCTACTTGATTAGTTCCAAGCTTGAATGATGAAGGAGGATCACTTTGATGAAGTTGGTACTTTCTCTCTCTAGAACTCTCTCTATTTTGTTCAGAAAATCTTTAAAATGGAAGGGGGTAAGTCTTTTAATGAACTGCGGGTCAGGTACTAAATTAGAAATTTAACAGTCCCGGATCGCATTCCTGCTATGCGGCCCGCATTCCTGTCACATAATTGGCCCTCAAATGGGCCAAGAAGAAAAGTAGACTGCCCAGGTATGCGACCACTGTGCGGTCCGCATACCTGTTATGCGATCGCATAATGCATCGCATAACTCCCTCCGCAAAATTCAAGGTGCAATAATGCGACAACTATGCGGCCTGCATTCGTGAAATGTGATCGCATTCTAGGCCACATAGTTGTCCTCAAAATGGACAGCAAATTGTCTAGGTATGCGACCACTATGCGGTCCGCATACCTGATCTGCAATCGCATAGTGGACCGCAGGCCTACGCAAATCTGGAAAGTTGTATCTTTTAAGTCCCGAGGTACTTTTTATTCAAAAAGGGTTCGTTTTAAGAATTTCTACAGTTATAACAACACGGGGACCTATTTGGGCATTATTTTTAGCCATAAAATTTTACGGGTCATTACATTCTCCCTTACTTAAAATCATTCGTCCTCGAATGAGGATCGAGGAATCACTAGAGTAGGAAAATCACAAAATAAGCCAACCCCCAAATTTTTACTAACTCCGATATTTCCTGAAAATTTCGTCAGAGTTTCCTTTGTATTAGGCCTATCTACCTGTCAGAGAGCCCCCGAAACACATGTTTAACCAATTCTTCACATTACCAATTACCCTATCAACTTGCACATAATTCGGTCATTTCAACAAGCAACATATAATTCAATTACTTCCACAAGCCTCACATAGTTCGGTTAATTCCACAAATTTGCACATAATTCAACTATTACAATGAGTTGCACATAATTCAGCTATTTCGATGAGTTGCACATAATCCAACTAATCGCAACAACATATACATTTATGGCACAAAGTTTGAGAAGTCACAATAGTAGGGTAATTAGGGGAGTGGAGCGTTCTTGCACAAAATTTAACACAATATATAATTGCTTAGGAATGACAACTTTCAAAACCACTACCAGACTTATTCAAACAAATGGGGATATTTCTCTTTCATTTCATTTTCCGCTTCCCATGTGGCTTCTTCGACTTGTTGACTCCGCCATAATACTTTAACAGAAGCAATCTCTTTGTTCCTCAATCTACGGACTTGCCTATCAAGAATAGCAATTGGAACCTCTTCATATGACAATCCTTCATTAATTTCAACCGTCTCAATCGGCACAATGGCGGATGGATCCCCAATCACCTTCTTTAACATGGACACATGAAACACTAGGTGCACTAATGACATCTCAGGGGGCAATTCCAGCCTATAATCCACCTGTCCTATCCTTTGAAAAATCCTATATGGCCCGACATACCTTGGGCTCAATTTCCCTTTCTTCCTAAACCGCATCACTCCCTTCATGGGAGACACCTTCAAGAATACCCAATCATCTACTTGAAACTCCAACTCTCTTCGACGAAAGTTCGCATAGCATTTCTGACGAATCTGAGCAGTCTTCATCCTTTCCTGAATTACTTTAACTTTGTCCATAGCTTGGTGCACAAGATCCTGTCCTAGCAGTTCCGTCTCGCCAACTTCGAACCATCTAAGTGGAGACCTACACCTCCTTCCGTACAATGCCTCAAATGGGGCCATCTGAATACTAGCATGGAAACTGTTATTATAAGCAAATTCTGTAAGCGGCAAGTGATCATCCCAGCTACCCTTGAAATCTAATACACAAAACTGTAACATGTCTTCAAGCGTTTGAATGGTCCGCTCTGCCTGCCCATCAGTTTGTGGGTGGAATGTTGTGCTGAGATTCACCTGAATACCCAAACGTTGCTGAAATTTCTTCCAAAAGTTAGCTGTTAACTGGGCCCCTCGATCTGAGATAAGAGATACTGGAGTGCCGTGGAGCCTGACTATTTCTTAGATATATAACTGAGCGTACTGCTCTGTAGTATTGGTGGATTTGACTGGCAATAAGTGCGCCGACTTCGTGAGCCGATCCACTATTACCCAAACTGAGTCGAACTTGCCCTGAGTGCGGGGTAACCCCACCACAAAGTCCATATTGATCATCTCCCATTTCCACATTGGTATTTCCATAAGCTGCATCAACCCACCGGGCCTCTGATGCTCGGCCTTCACTTGCTAACAATTCGGACACCTAGCCATAAGGTCCACCACACCCCTATTCATTCCATTCCACCAATAAATCTCCTTGAGATCATGATACATCTTCGTAGAACCTGGGTTTACTGAATACATAGAATTGTGAGCCTCTACCATTACCCTTTCCCGAAGATCATCCACGTCCGGAACACATAGTCTCCCTTGGAACCGCAAAACACCATCATCATTGCCGAGTGAAAATGTTGTAGTCTTAAGATTTAGAATTGTCTCTCTCAACTGATGTTAGATCTCTGAATTGACTTTCCTTGATTTCTGTTTCAAGCAAACTTCGCTCTGTTACCCACCACGACATTCCCTTCACCTGAGGCCGAAAGACATACCCCCAGACTGGCCAACTGATAAACCTCCCGAGCCAAAAGCCTCTAACCTGCTTCCAAATGAGCCAAGCTACCCATGGATTTCCGACTAAGAGCGTCGGCTACCACATTCGCCTTTCCTGGATGGTACAAAATGTTCATATCATAATCCTTGAGCAGATAAGTACACTGCCCAGGTATGCAACCACTATGCGGTCCGCATACCTGGTATGCGATCTCGTAGTGCATCGGATAACTCCCTCTGCAAAAGTCAAGGTGCAATAATGCGACAACTATGCGGCCCGCATTCCTGAAATGTGATCGCATTCTAGACCGCATAGTTGTCCTCAAAATGGACAGCAAACTGTCCAAGTATGCGACCACTATGCAGTCTGCATACCTGATCTACGATCACATAGTGGACCACAGACCTGCACAAAAATGGTAAATTATATCTTTAAAGTCCCGGGTACTTTTTACTCAAAAATGGTCCGTTTAAAGAATTTCTATAGTTATAACAACACGGGGACCTATTTGGGCATTATTTTTAGCCATAAAATTTTACGGGTCTTTACACTGTTACAGTCGCATGGTATACTCTATTCTATTATTCTGTCTTTTGGTTCTATTGCTAGTTTACATTATAGTGTTTATTAATGAGTATCTTTAAACAAAAAAATCTCTTCACTACTTCGACGGGGTTAGTCAAGATACTTACCAGTACATGGGGTCGATTGTACTGATACTGCACTTCTGCACACTCTGTGCAGACTATTGGAGCGGAGCTGCTAAAGAAGTTGGGGGCTGACCCTGAAGATGTTCGTGTATTCTGTATAGAAGCTTCCACTTGTCCTAGGTAGTTTTAGAATTTATTTATCTGTTCATGTAGTTTTAAAACAGAACGTGTATATACTCATATTAGCTTTGTATATTCTAAGTCTTAGAAGCTCATGAGTCGTACTACCAGATCTTGGGTAACTTTGTAAAAGTTCTGATTAATCCTAATTTAATTTTTGATAAGTTTACTTGGGTGTTTCTTTTATTAATTGGCTTACCTAGCGGGTCAAGTTAGGTGCCATCATGACATGTAATTTTTGTGTCATGACAAGAAGGTATCAGAGCCCTAGGTTTGTAGGTTCTACGAGTCATGAGCAAGTGTCTAGTAGATTCCTGCGAATCGGTATGATGATGTCCATATCTATCTTCGGGAGGCTACAAGGCATTTAGGAAAAAATTTCCCTTTCTTCTTTCCTTATTGTGCGGTCTTGTTTCAGCTTGAAACCTATGACTTTGACTCCTCCCAATCGCTCATATGTGGTGTTGTGCACTCAGTATTCGTTATGTGCCGACGATCGGCGACATTACAGATAGATTACGATGTGTTGTCTAGCCTCAGAAGAAGACGCAGTGTTAAATCTTCTAGTCGTTCATTTGTGGTATGAGGCAGGTTCATATGTCTGGTTGGTAAGCACAGATTTGTGAACATTGGCTAGTGGCCTGGTTATTGTGACTAAGGTGGGTTCATGGAAAGGTGTCGATTTGAGTATAACCGGTGGGTCATCTCCTGCATGATGAGATTGGATCGTATGAGGTTTCCATTTGGTGGAGTGCATATGTAATCATTTCAGAGCATTTGGGGAAGTGTTTGATCACTGCAACGGTGGGTAATCGGTTGGCAGAGTCTTCGGGGTGTTCTATGATCAGCATGGCATGAGTTTTAAAGTATTCAACAGAATAATTGTGCCGGATTGAGGCATGTTGTGAAGATATGGTACCTTGGGTTATGGATGGGGTGTTATATTGCTTCGATCTAAGTGGTGGAGTCTGCTAAAGACGATCGAATTATAGGGTCATGGGCAGTATCAATTTCCGTACCGGGAGATTGCTTGGTTATTTCTTTGAATGGGCATATGCTGGTGTAGCACCGGTTGCTTGAAACGTATCAGATGTGTATCAAAGATCAGAGTAAGATGAGTGGTTATCGAGAAGGTTCTGGAAAGTTCCAGGTCTTATGTAGCCTTTAAGGGCTTTTGGATTTGTCTACGGGTGGGCTTGAAAATGGAAGTGCATGGTAATTGGATCTTCAGTATTTCCTTGTCAAGAAGAGTCTACATGTCAATGTTGGAGTGATGCAAGAAATGGATTTGGGTTCCTAGGAAATTCCCTCAGGGCGATCATATCGGATTGAGTTACTTTTGGATTGGCAGTCTGTGTGGCTTGATTGAGTTAGAGGCGATTAGTTCTGATTACTCGATTATGTATTACTGAGTTTCGGAGAATTTATCATGGTTATGACCACAGTCAGAGTTGATATTTTCTACAGGTATGGAAGTTATATTTCGTGTGATGGTGTTCTCCTGGATTGAGTTAAATGAAAGATTCTCAGTTGATGAGGTGTTCAATTTGCTTATGGTTCAGAGTTGACTATGAGACTTTCGTAGTGTTGCGAGTTAGCATGTAAGAGGCGATTCACCGTGTGGGGTTGAAAGGTTGCATGTACAAGGTTGCAATTTAATTTTGGAGGGAAGGATATGAGTTCTTGATGTCTCGGACAATTCCGGGTGTTTGAAGTCTTGTTGGCACTATGGGATTCCCATCGATGTAGAGTTCGCATGTTGGCAAGAACATTGTGTTTCGACTTATGGGTGATTCTCCGTGAGATGATGGAGTATGAATTACGTGTCAGCTATTAGAGAAGCGGTGTTGAGATTGGGTATGAAAACTCTTGTATTCGGAAGGCTCAGAGACTGAATGTTCTTTTTGGCGTACTATACCTTGATTGCAAGTTGTGAATGAGTGTAGAAGATTGGATGATTAATGGTAGGTGTTATGGAAAGGTTTCTATAGACTTTTGGAAGGTTTATTACATGTTTGAGGATGACCAGAATTTGGTTTGGGGATTATTTTGAGCCCAGTGAGGGTGTGTAATCTGTATCATACTGGATTTGCTTGCTCTTACGCAGTTGTTGCCACATTTATATCATCGGGCGGAATGGATGTTATTCGCCCCTTAGTTTATGTTATATGTCTCTCTCTTATTCTACGATGAGTTGTGAGGGTTACATGATTCTTCTCACGGATATTATGATTCGGTTTAGGCCTCATGGAACTGTGGGCAAGGTGGCCTTGTGATGTTGCTTATCTTATTGCACCACAGTTGTGCTTGTCTTTCTCAGTATTGTTAGTTCCTAATGATTTCCCCAAAGTTATATTTTGTGCATTCTGTTGTGCTCTATGTTAACGCACATGTGATCGGTGAGCCCGAGTATTATGGCTCGATGGTACCCTGTATGGATTGATATGATAGGATCGGGTTGCACGCTGCAATGGTACAGTGATGAAATGTGGCTCCTTATTTCTATTTCGTGTGTTTTGCTTTCACCTTGTTGAGAATAGTTCATAGTAAAATGCTAAAATTTCCCTGCCTGCTTAACTTGCTTAGTAGTTTTCTTATTTAGTTTTCTTGCTTTTATCTGTTATATCTGGATTATTACTTGGCAGTATACGGAATCAGGTTGTGTTTGGATCCATATGTTTATTGTTGAAGCTTGTCGGTGCGGCTGCTCGTATTGGCTGAGATGAGGTTTCTAGACCTGAGATTTGCGCTATTGTATTGGGATGAGGAAGGTTTGGAAGAATAACACTATATTTTGTTTAGGATGTGACAATGGCCCTAGTCAGGCGGTGAGTTACTTGGCTTATTTATCATATGAATGGTTAAGCGTTTATGCATGTTTCTTTCATAACCGGTAAGGTATGAAGGTTTTGAATGAGGTTCTAATCGATATGAGATTTACTGTCGGCGCCGGATTTGTTTTGGGCGGTAATGGTGGTCAGCAATCCCTACTGTGAGTGTCATGATTTTGTAAAACTGGTTCAGACTTATACAGTATCTGGCTATGGGATTCGGGTCTTGTAATGAATTCTGGATGATAGAGATTGAGTTCTAAGGTTGAAGGACCAAGGTCGAAATAAGGATCTCTAGTTATGTTGTGTTGGAAGGCTTATGTTGATCAGGGTAACGTGGGATCACCCCGAGTTTATACCTAGTAAGGTTACACCGTGATTTGGTAGCTTTGGAAAGATTTTTGGCACGTTTGAGGGCGAATGTGTTTTTAAGTGGTGGAGAACGTGACGACCTGACAGGTCGTTTTGCGTATCTGCACTTTGCTCGGTATTTTGAGGGCTCGTGTATCTCCGTGTTATGTTATGGGACTTGTTGGTATGTTTGGACGTGGTCCCAAGGGGCTCGAGTGAGTTTCAGATAGGTTTGGGTTGTGTTGCACTCATTTTTCTTATGCTTCGACGTCGTTTCCTCAAGCATAAATGGTACCACATTAAGCAAACAAGCTCCAATTTTTTTAGATTGAAGCATTAGATCCGTATCGTAATTACAGAGCCATATAAAAAGAAACGTCAAATTTGGACACCGTATGAGGAATTTATAGTCATTTTACTAAAAATTGGGTTGCCGGATTTTTTTCCAGATTAATTACGAAATTACCACTGACGGCGTATTTAAAAATCTTCACTATTTGCAAATATTAAAAAATACCTATCTCAGTCATTATAAGGTCAAATTGAGTGATTAAAAAGCCTAAATTTACTAGAATTTCACAAGGAATCTTTTGGATTCATAAAAAGCGAGTTTCGGGATCATTTGGCACAAGAAACAAGGTAGAATATCTGGCAGAAAAATATATATAAATAGGGTTTGTTCATTCGGTCATATTTTGTGTTGGGGAGCTCGGATTTGGGCGTTTTTGGAGGCGATTTTCATCATATGTATTGGGGTAAGTGTTCTCTACTCGGTTTTGGTTATATTTCATGAAACCATCTTCATTTTTGGGATTTAATCGATGATTTCAAAGTGAAATTTGGGGGTTTTGCCTAAAGTTTCATAATATGAATTTTTGAGTTTTGAACATCGATTTTGAGTCGGAATTGAGTGAAAATAGTATGGTTGGACTCGTAATTGAATGGGTTGTTGAATTTTGTGAGTTTTATCGGGTTCCGAGGCGTGGGCCCAGGTGTGATTTTTTGCCGGATTTGGGATTTGATTTAGGATTCTATCTTAATCATTTTGAATTGCTTCCTTGGGCTTTATTTGATGTATTTGAGTTGCTTTTGGCTAGTTTTGAGACGTTCGGAGGTCACTACGCGAATGATGGCATTTTTGGAGCACTGTTTGGCTTGCTCGGTATTGTAATTGAATTGTTCGAGGTAAGAGTTTTGCCTAACTTTGTTGAGGGAATTTTTCCTCTTATTTGCCATTATTTGCTACATGCGGGGGTGATACATATATGAGGTGACGAGCATATATGTATGTGCCGGGATTTATCATGCTCAAGGGTAGATGACGTTGTATTTGTGTTTTGTAGAATTATGTAATCTCCTTGCTCGCTTGATTTATAGGTATTACGAACGTAGTATAAAATGATAGAAACAAAGACCTATCCTAAGATAACCTGATCAAACTTGAAAGGATTTTGGGAATACATTGATGTGTCTAGTTTGGTCATCTCTATGCGTAATCACTATTACTTTGCTACGGTTGATATTTGAGGTGTTGGATTATATACTTGTGTTACTGATAAAATTTTAAATTTGTGGAAGTACTTGGATTGTACGACCCTTGAGGGCTTATTGAATCATCGCTGGCTTAGAAATTCTGTGATTGAGAATATGTTGGATTATTCATTTGAACACTCTAATCGATGTTATTTATACTTCCTACCTTGACATTTTATTGATATTCATATGCTTGGTGAGGAAGAGTGTAAAGCACTAAGGGTGATGCCGTGCCATTATTTATATTCGTTATCATGTGAGGAAGAGTGTAAAGCACGAAGGGTGATGTCGTGCCATTGTTTATATTCGTTATCATGTGAGGAAGAGTGTAAAGCACGAAGGGTGATGTCGTGCCATTGTTTATATTCGTTATCATGTGAGGAAGAGTGTAAAGCACGAAGGGTGATGTCGTGCCATTGTTTATATTCATTATCATGTGAGGAAGCGTGTAAAGCATGAAGGGTGATGTCGTGCCATTATTTACATCATTATCATGTGAGGAAGAGTGTAAATCACTAAGGGTGATGTCGTTCCATTTCATATACATTATCATGTGAGGAAGAGTTTAAATCACGAAGGGTGATGCCATGCCATTTCATATACGTTATTATGTGAGGAAGAGTGTAAAGCACGAAGGGTGATGTCGTGCCATTTCATATACATTATCATGTGAGGAAAGAGTGTAAAGAATGAAGGGTGATGTCGTGCCATTTCATATACATTATCATGTGAGGAAAGAGTGTAAAGAATGAAGGGTGATGTCGTGCCATTTCATTTATATTGTTATGATTTTAATATTGTGAGGTCATGGCACGAAGGGTGTTTCCGTGCAGGTTAGGATGAGGGACATGCATTATGATATGATATATGTTTTCCATGTATACATTTCCACCTTTACCTTGAATTGTCATTGTCGCCATTACATATTTTGTGTGACATGTTGTTAGTGTCCCGTACTTGACATCTATCTCAATTGTTGTTGTGTTGTCCATACCTTTTTCTTGCTTAACTTGCATATTACATGCCTATTTCCTGCTTTTATAATTATACTCATGTTATATCTATTCTGTTTCACCTTAGCGTAAGTCTTTCTCCATGCTAGTCCTTCATGTCCTTACTTGTTAATTTGTGAAGATCATGTGTTTCTTTCTTGTTTTCTATATTTGTACTTAGGCCTCCATCATGCTAGTTAATGGAAATTATAACCCTTTTTTTTCTAATTGTGGTCATTACGTCAGTGCTCTCTGCTTACACTGTTACTGATGTTCTTTTGTATATTCTCGTTTATTATTACTGCTTGCATATTCCCTTCCTTGTCATTTCTATTGCTGGTATTTCTATCATTTGGTTGGTACTGTTTTACGCATATGTCGTGAGGATTAAATGCATGAAGGGTGTTGTCTTGCCGTTAGACTTGATGTCTTGAGTACTTTATCACACTATGAAAGTATATGAGGTGATTGTTGTGGTTCATGGACTTTCGTTCTAAGGAAAGGACTGGTTGAGATGTTGGAAACTATTGAATTGTGATTCTTTGTGGTACTCTTTTATTACATGTTACAGTCGCATGGTGTACTCTATTCTATTATTCTGTCTTTTGGTTCTATTGCTAGTTTACATTATAGTGTTTATTAATGAGTATCTTTAAACAAAAAAATCTTGTCACTCCTTCGACGGGGTTAGTCAAGATACTTACCAGTACATGGGGTCGGTTGTACTGATACTGCACTTCTGCACACTCTGTGCAGACTATTGGAGCGGAGCTGCTGAAGAAGTTGGGGGCTGACCCTGAAGATGTTCATGTATTTTGTATAGAACCTGCCACTTGTCCTTGGTAGTTTTAGACCTTATTAATCTGTTCGTGTAGTTTTCAAACAGAACGTGTATATATTCATACTAGCTTTGTATATTCTAAGTCTTAGAAGCTCACGAGTCGTACTACCAGATCTTGGGTAACTTTGTAAAAGTTCTGATAAATCCTAATTTAATTTTCGATAAGTTTGTTTGGGTGTTTCTTTTATTAATCGGCTTACCTAGCGGGTCAAGTTAGGTGCCATCATGACCTGTGACTTTTGGGTCATGACAGTTCTTGAGATTTTCCTTTGATTGTTATGCTAAATTCATTGTTTAAGATGTTATTTTTGTGATTTGATCGCACGAGTAAGTCCGTAGGATGTGTTTCAGGTTGTGTACATGTTTGGTTTGGAGCCCCGAGGGCTCGGGTGAGTTTCGGATAGGGGTAGGAGTGTTTTTGGACTTATAAAATCTGTTGTAGTGTGTTGTATCTGGTGTTTGGTATTTTACTCTATGCGAACGTGTGGTAACCCACGCGAACGCGATGAACAAATGGGAAGGGGCAGGATTTGTACTATGCGAACGCGGCTAGTGGCTTGCGAACGCATAGAGTAGGAGGGGGCTGGTCAGGGATTGGGTAGGCTATGCGAACGCATCCCTCTTTATGTGAACGCGAAAGGCAGGGCTGATTAAGCCTTTGCGAACGGCCATACCTGCGAACGCGTAGGTCCTCCTGGGGTAGTGCTTCGCGAACGCGACAAGGTTCATGTGAACGCACTGAACAGTGTCACCCAGCACTTAAAACAATAGAAAAACGGGAATAGGCCGTAATTTCATATCTCTTTCCATAGAATCCGACCTTGGGCGATTTTTGAAGAGGGATTTCATCACCAAATCATAGGTTCGTGTTCTTCAACTCATTTTCTTCATTTTCCATTAACACCCATTAGATTTCTAGGCCTAAATCTTGTTCTTTAAGGGTAGAAATTAGGGATTTTAGAAGAACTAGAGATTTTACAAATTTGGGAATTTAGACCTCAATTTGGGGTCGGGTTCCAAAACTAATTACATATTCGGGCTCGTGGGCGAATCGGTGATCGGGTTCTAGTCCGAACCTCGTGTTTTGACCAAGCGGGGCCAGGGTCGATTTTTGACTTTTTGGAAAGAATGATAGAAAACTCATAATTAAGCATTGGGGTTGAATTATTTAGCACTTATTGATATTATTAAGCTAATTATGTTTAGATACAATTGAATCAGAGGCGAATTCTAAAGGGAAAGCGGTAATTGAGGCTTGAGTTTGGTCGTGGAATTCGAGGTAAGTGTTTGGCTTATCCTTAGCTTGAGGGAATAGGTATGGTGTCTTATCTTCTACATGTTAGTGTAATGTGCAACGTATAGGTGTGGTGATGAGTATCTATATGTTGGAGTCAAGCATGCCCGTGAGTCGAATATTGTGATTTATGTGATTTTTCATCAAACATTACTTGAGTTTAATTTGATAATTATCCATGTTGGTGGTATTCCTTTGGTATTGATCATTGTTGAGTATTGGTTCAAGTTAAGAATTATTATGTGAAGTTAAGTAACTAAGTGAGATTGGTTATACATGTTTCCCTTGCCGGGATGATATTGATTCTACTGTTGGCTCCCTTGCCGGGACATTATGGCTTTTATTATTATTATACTGTTGATTTTCCTTGCCAGATTGTTGTTATTGATTTGTTTGGGTGAGGAAGAGTATTAAACCACGAAGGGTGATGTCGTGCCATTTTATTTGATTTATGGTGAGGGTGAGTGTTAAAGCATGAAGGGTGATGTCGTGTATGATATTGTGAGGATGAGCGTAAAAGCACGAAGGGTGATGTCGTGCCATATTATGAACTCAAAAGCACGAAGGTGATGCCATGCCATTTCTATTTGAATTATGGTGAGGATGAGAGTAAAAGCACGAAGGGGGTTGCCGTACATTCTATTTATTTTTTGGTGAGGATGAGAGTAAAAGCACGAAGGGTGATGTCGTGCACTTGTTTTCTTTGTGTTACTATTTCTGTAGTTTAAGTTGATATTTGATTTGTTGCTCTACCCCATTATTCCCATTAATTGGTACTCTCTCCCCTCAGCATGTTTTCCCTTCCTTATTTGGTATCTAGTTTCTTATTTCTTGTCGTTATTATTGTTTTGTTTCGTACATGATTAAACTACACATGTTTATTTGGTTGTCGTGACCTAGCCTCGTCACTAATTCGCCGAGGTTAGTCTCGACACTTACTAAGTACATGGGGTCAGTTGTACTGATACTACACTCTGCACTTTTGTAGAGATCCAGGTACTGGACTCTTCGGACCTTAGATCAGGGTTGCTGCCTTCAGTCCAGCAGAGACTCCAAGGTAGTTCTGCAGACGTCCGCAGGCTGTAGCGTCCCCTCATTTTTCATTTCTATTATGTTCTTATTACTTCTGAGACAGATGTATACTTATATTTTGTTCATACTCCTATTTGTAGTATTAATAGATAGTCCGTGAGATTGTGACACTTGTTCTGGGAGTACTTTGTGTCTGGATTTCGTATTAGTATTATATCAAACTGTTGAATCATGTTATCTCGTATTTTAAATTCCGTGATTTTATTATAAAGTCTGGTAATTGTTAAAGATAAAGGAATAAGGTAATTAATCAGTAACGTTGGTTTGTCTAGCGGGTTCAATGTTAGGCGCCATCACAGTCCCGACGGTGGGAAATTCGGGTCGTGACAAGTTGGTATCAGAGAACTAGGTTGCTTAGGTCTCACAATTCACGGACAAGCTTAGTAGAGTCTGGGGGATCGGTACGGAGACGTCTGTGCTTATCCCCCAGAGGCTACAGAGTTTAGGAATGACTCTACATCTATTCTTCTCTGTCGTGCGATTTGTTTTCTCAAAACTAACTGAATTTCTACTCTGTTCTCTTGCAGATGCCGAGAACACGTGCTTCTTCATCCACTGATCAGCAACCCGAGTCTCCAGTTGCAGCTCGTACGAGGGGCCGAGGATGAGGCCGAGGCCATGCTAGAGGCTGAGGCAGGGGCAGAGCTCAGTCCAGAGCAGCAGCCCCAGCAGCGGAGCCTCAGGTAGAGTTTGTTGATGAGGTTCCTGCCCAGACAGTCCCGGTTGGACTAGCACCGGTTACCGAGGGGTTCATTGCCACCCCGATACTCCATGATGCTCTGGTCCGTCTAGTGGGCCTCATGGAGAGTCACTCAGGCAGGTTTGCTTCCTGCAGCACTAGCCGTCTCTCAGGATGGGGGAGGATCCCAGACTCCCGCTACTCGCATTCCGGAGCAGATGGATTCTCAGTTTCAAACTCCAGCAGCTCAGACAGCTGGGGGAGTTCAGCCGGGTATTGTGGCTCAGACCGGTGATGGAGCAGCTATGTCTGCTGATGCTTTGTGGAGGTTGGACAGGTTCACCAAGATTTTTACTACTACTTATAGTGGTGCATCTTCAGAGGATCCCCAGTCTATTTGGATAGCTTCCACGAGGTTCTACGGAACATGGGGATAGTGGAGACCAATGGGTCGACTTTGCTACTTTTCGTCTGTCACGTCCTGCCAAGACCTGGTGGACAGATTATTGTTTGGCTAGACCAGCTGGATCACCGCCTTTGACTTGGGCCCAGTTCTCCAATTTGTTTCTGGAGAAGTTTCTCCCTATCACTTAGAGAGAGGATTATAGGATGCAGTTTGAGTGTCTCCAGCAGGGTTCTATGACCGACACTCAGTATGAGAACAGATTCATTACCTTGGCCCGTCATGCTATTATGATACTTCCCATCGACCGAGAGAGGGTGAGGAGGTTTATTGAGGGACTAGCTCAGCCGATCAGATTGCAGATGGCTAGAGAGGCTCGAGATGGTTCTATCACATGGGAGTGGTCAGGGGCCTGACAAGAGGCCTCATCATTTTTGTCCGTTTAGTGGTGTCTCATCTTGAGGCAGGGATTCTTTTGGTAGGGGCCATCCTCCTAGGCCGTTTCAGTCAGCACTTCAGGTTTCTCGCAGTGCTCCAGGTGGACGTGGTTCCCACATGCAGTATTCTGATCAATTGCCCTATAGTGCACCACCAGCTCCTATTAGTGCACCGCCGCTCCACAGTTTTCAGGGTGGTTACTCAGGTTTTCAGGGTCAGTTTTAGGGCCAGCAGAGTCAGCAGTCGAGATCTTGTTATACTTGTGGTGGTCCGGGGCACATTGCTAGATTTTGCCCTCGAGCCTCAAGCAGTTCTCATCACCAGGGTTCTCGTGCCATAGTTCCTGCACAAGGTGTTCCTCCACCCGCTTAGCCAGCCAGGGGTGGGGGTCAAGGTGTTAGAGGTGGAGGCCAGGCTACTATTGTGAGCATGTGATTTTTCACCTACTAAATGCTCCTACAAAATTCGATAAATAAATTAAT
>ML416083.1:68647-80170 GCA_005239525.1 Nicotiana knightiana | reverse complement strand
TTTTTTTTTTGGAGGAGATTCATTGCATGCATGATGGTGATATGAATTGAGCTAAAGAAAAAAATAAGAATATATATCGATGATTTCAACTTTATTTTGGGACTAAGGTATAATTATTGTTGCTATTGGAAGAGACCCGTGGCGAGAAAAATAGGAACATTCTTGTGACTATCGAGATAATGTAATTCTACCAGTGATTACCACTCTATTGTCGTTGTCTAACCTATACTCAATTATGACATCTAAACTCTTAACTTTTTATTTATTTATGTGTATGCATTTTTGTGATACAAAATATATAATCAATGCGAAGCGCGTATACTTGTAACTTTTCCTCTCTCTAGATTTGTCTTATATCCTAACAAGCAAGTGAGCAACAGGCTGTTGGCAATGAGAGTACATTGATGCAACAATATGTAATCAACATATTATAAGAATTTGTTTTGAAATAGTTATAATGTTTTAAGTGAGTCGAGAAATAAAAGCTTAATTATTATTAAAGGTTCAAATTAACCCATGTAACCAGTTTAATGACTTATTCTATGCTCCCTTTGATGCTTACTTTTTGCATTTTTACATGTGAGTTTGCGTAAAATCCTCTATTTCTATTTTGTGAGTACCTCATTATCTAGTATCAAACGAGTCATTACACAAATATAAAGGAAAAAAAAAAGTTAGAGGAGAAGCAGTCGAGCCCATACAAGGATTAAAATTAATTCTGCAGTTTTATACATTTTTTTCTCTTGTTGTAAATGTAACACATAAGAGAAAAATCTAATAGCAATATCCCCCACCCCAGAACGAGAAGTTAAAATAAAGAATTATATATAGAAAAATTATTCATGATATTGACTCCCACCGTCTTTTTTTTTTCTTTTTATTTTTTATTTTAAAAGTAAGATATATAAGCATATATATATATATACCACTTCAATATTTTGAAGAGCTAATTATTTTTTGTGGCTAATAGCATTATTGAAAAGTTCATGAAATTGACCCTCTCCCCACTGTTTTCCATTTTAACGAGATTGGTTTACCACCTCAACGTTTTGAAGAGCTAGTTATTGTGGCGAATAATATCTTCTTTCCCTTACATCCTAAACTAATCAATTTTCTTTCTCATATTTTAAATTAAAGAAGAATTAATCTAAATCGCGTTCATCTAATTTTTTTAAATTAAGAATATCCGAAAAATATATAATATATGTAAAATGCATATATAATATGTGTATAGTTATGTATACTAGTTAGAAAAAGTAAGCACTGAATCTGACCGGTTATTTGTACAACAATCCCTTAATTAAAAGATGTTTACATAAACCATTTAAGAATAAGGGTGTTAAATGAGAGTTAGACCACATACCTCATAAAATGATCTAAAATTGACCAATTTAAATATGATTGTATATTCCATTTTGATAGGCTATGGTGTCTTATGACTCAATTTATCTTTGGAAATTAAAGTCACAAATACAGTTATTTGAGTGATAATAGAAGGGGAGAAAATGTGTTATTTCAATGACGTATAAGTCAAGAGGATTGAAAACGATGATTTGCCCAATCAATTAGAAGTCATGACTATCATCATCTAAAACTAGAAAGGACAACCAAATTGCTTGTCATTTGGTTTTATGCTACATTTATTTATGTACAATCTCAACGGTTCTGCTTTTGTTTTTATCTTTTGATATTTTTTTTCTAACTATTTGCAATTATCTTCTTTATTTATCTACCAAAAAAGAGTGAAATTCGGAATAATATAAGATTAAATATATGTAAATTTTGACGGTGGGAAGCAAGCTATCTTTGATCATCTTCTGAAGCTCGCTTTCAGGGCAACCTAATTTTAATTATTTAATTTTAAAAAATATATTAAATATAGTAATACTTTTTACTTAGTCGAGCTTATGCAGTGTGAACTCAAATTACTTGAAGCTCCAATATGAATAGCGAACACAGAATGAAAATTTGATTTTCGTTTTTCATTTGTTTTTGGAAAGGTATGTTTAAGTTCAAATTCCAATATTCCTTCAGATAATTGAATATAAAAAAATTTCCAGTTACTAGTAAATAGTGTTTAAAATTGATGAGTAAGCTATCACATTCAATTATCGGTGGCACGTACACTCATCATGAGTCATGACTACCATATCTACGAATTATGATTCAAACTAGTTAATTTGTTACATTATAATTTTATTGATATTCTCATATTTTTATTCAAATGATATAAAATATGTACAACATTCAATGAATTATCAAGGAAAAAAGAAAATACTTTTGCATATTTTCCAACTGTAACATTATCATTGTACCTTACTAGCCTAATTAATTGGGATTTGTACTGCCCTTAGTAAAACCCTCCCTATCAACTACCAAGAAGTTTTCCACTGCAAATAAAAATTAGTTCTCTCTCTATATATTTATGGGATGCGTTTTTGTATTTTATGATATTATATTAATTTAGGAATACTAAATATAAAAAGAAATCTACTAACATGTTGACCAATGATTTACCTCAAAGACAAAACAAAACAAATACAAGGAAGAATTTCTCCCCAATTATATACTCAAACTCAAATAACTCATATAACAGTAGAAGACAAGAATAAATTTTTTTCCTCAAATTTTCAATTACAAAATTAAAGTTCCTTTTCTCAAATCTTCCCTTAAATAATACCCCAAACATGGCAGTTTGTAATATTAAGATACAAAACTGAGAATATATAGCGCACATCACCAGTGAAGGAAGAAATTAAATAGCAAAGGATGATTTTAACTTTAAATGCTGGAAATTGAAAAGTCAGAAGTTTTTGAATATAAATTCTGAAACGGTGCCCTTCTCATTATGAAACTGCAATTAATACGGGTCTTTCTCTTACCATGTAAATTAAAACTCGAATTTTTTAATTATTAGTGAAAGGGCCTGACTTTTGATTTCTTAACGGGACAGGTGGAATTAGGAGTTTTAATTTTAATGAAAGAGTATGGCTTTGATTTTTAATTATTAAAATAGGAGAAAAAAGATAAATATAATTTCTAGCATTTGAGATATGCCACATCATCTTTCTCATTTTCACAATTATATATTTATATAGATGTTCAAATCCTTAGTCGAATGTTTATAGGAAAAGATAGAGAGAGGCCTAATAAAATATAAATAGAAAGTGAAATAAAAATTACTGTTTATTCAAGTTAATGCATATAAAGATCATAGTATATAGTCAAGTCATATGTACTTTTATTTTGATTTATTGATTCGCACAATTAATTATTTAATTAAATATAAATACCAGCAGATAGATATTTACTAACAAGTGGGTCAAGGTTTGTTTTCAATTTTGTTTAACAAAGCTTTGGATGTATTAAGACATTTAGTGGGCGTTTGGACATAAGAATTGTAAAATTTCATAAAAAAGTGAATTTTTTTTCAAGTGAAAATGATATTTGAAAATTAGAGTTGTGTTTGAATATGAATATAATTTTGGGTTTTTTTGAAATTTTTGATGATATGAGTAAAAACTAAAAAAAAAAATAATTTTTTGGAATTTTTTAAATTTTTGAAAAATTCCAAAATTCATCTTCAAGTGAAAATTAAAAATTTTATGGCGAAACACTGATTTCGAAAAAAGTGAAATTTTCAATTTTTTTTTTTTTTAATGTCCAAACCCGCTCTTAGTTGGCCTACATTAAAATTCTAAAAAAAAGAATCTATTTGAAAAAGACCATATCAAAATTCCTATATTAGACCAAATGTTTCGGCAAAAGTCCTAAACAATCAAAATAATTGAACGAAACAATACTTTAATGATCATCAAAGTTTATGGTAAACCATTAATGAAGGTGATATAAATAGAAAAATAAAATATTTGGTATAACGTTAGATCCACAAAAAGACAAAAAAAAGAAAAAGGCAAGTCTACATTAGAAGATAGACCGGGTTCAAATAGGTGAATCTTCCGACCGGTTAAAAATCCGGTCCGAATATTTAGATGAGCCAAGGGTTCACGTCTCTCGATGCCTGAGGACAAAATTCTTTGCCCACATCCATCGATTTCTTACATCTCACAGAATTAATATTTTAATTTTAACCCCCTACATTTATTCTTATTTTCACACTTATACGCCTATTTTAATTTCCTTTTTCAGTTTTCCCGTCACTTTTTTTTAAAAAACCCCTAAATTCTCGATCTGAAAAAAATTCTCTTAGGGTCAGAATCTTCTCTCTTCCAGTGACTTTATTGCTTCTCCAAACGACACACTTTCCTCTCTCGATTTCTCCACAATTAAGTTTAATTATTTTTGTAATTTTGTTGATCTGACGATTTTTTATTGAAATTAATTTTGTGTGCATGCAAAGTTTGATTTTTGTGTTTTTGTGTGTGTGTTGGAAGAATTTCGACTTGGTGATCGGGGAGGAGTTATAGGAACTCTCTATGAATTTGGAAGAATCAGGGTTTGGATGTGATCTGTTGTTGTTTTTGGGTTTGTGTAAATGCTCGTGGGAGGGGATCTAGGGTTTCTCTCGAGCTTGGTGGTGGCTGCTTTTGTGGCGATTTTTGGACCGGTGTTAGGTTTTGTGGTTCGCCGAAAATGGCGGCGTTCGGTGGCCAGGAGGGAGGAGATCAAGAGGCTTTTGGTTTTGGCTTCAGAGGAGGCAGCTAGGGTCGAGCTACTAGCCGCTGAAGAATATGGCTACGGTTACGGAGGATATAGTTATGATTTTCCGAAGGAGGATGACGTATTCGTTGAACCGCCAGCATCATCATCAGCACCACCACCACCATCATCAACTACAACATCATATTCTGGTGCACGGCAACTGCAGTACCAATGTGCAGTTTGCTCTTCTCCTACCTCTACTCGGTGTGCTCAATGTAAAGCAGTTCGTTACTGGTATGTTTGATTCATAACCCCAGTCTCTCCTAAAAGTTTATATTTTTTTCCTTTTCCTTCTTTCATGTATGATGAAACTAGTTGATGTTAAGGCATAGTCATGTTGATACGCTTTCCTTAGGTTTAATGTTCAAGAGGGATTTGTATGTTTGTAAATAGAGAACTTGTACTGAGTATTTAAATTAGTAAATATTAGACCAGTAACAAGGATAATGAAGATTTGTATTGCCTATCCAGCTAGCTTGGAATAGAAGCGATTGTTCTTGTTGTTATTGTCGGAACTAGATCATTGATAGACTTGCTAGTACTGGATGTGGATTTTGGATTCATTTACTCAAAAATTGCAACCTTGTAGAAGGGCTTTTCAATTGCTTTATCCTCTTTAGTTCTGGTTACAAAGGGCACTTTTGCTGTTGATGGCATAGTTTTAGTTTTATAATTGGGCTGCAGTTCCTCTAGCGAAGACTTTTCTGTTATGCTCTAGAATCAAATGAGACGAATTAACTGCTAATGGTATATGGGTAACTGGTGACCATTCTATGAGTGGCATAAAATGTGCAAATGAAAGCTCTATTCTCTGTAACTGACTGTTATTGAGAGCGAAGTTTTGTTGTTCTTTCTGCTTCATCTTTCTACATTAATAGTTAACTAGTATGGACGAAATTTACGGTTACTAAGAAATTAATTCTTTTTTGGGATGGGCTGAAGAATAACTGCTGATATATAACCTAATTGCAAAACTATTTTTCTTTCGTATCTTCTGTTTTCCTCATCCCTCTCCTTTTCACTAGTTAAATTGCCACAAGAACAAATTAAAGATGAAGATATCATTAGTGCTATGCTCATGTTACATCATGAAATTTATTTGTATAGGCGATTAATATATACCAGTGAAGCAAAGCTTAAGCTGGGCTTGTTTCAATTTAGAGTATTCCTCATTGATTGGTAAATATACAAGTGTTAAATTGAATAAGCTGAATTTTAAACATAAAAAGAAGGTCAATGAATGGTTCTGAGACTCTTAACTAGTCTGCTCAGCCTATCCGTTACCCTTAAGTGGGACGTGCTGTAATCTCTTCCATGTTTACAATGGAATCGATCCTTTTTATGCCACATATTGAGGTGTAGTTACGAGAGGCCATTTATAAGCCTCTTTGGTATCGTAGTCACTAGCCGTTAGTGCCCCTTTTCAGTATTAATCCAACCTTTTTAATAATAGTGTTCGCGATGAATTAGTAATAAGCTAAAGCACCTACCAAATTTTTGCATGTGAGGACGCACATCTTCATGTTTAGGTTGCACCTTCATATGTGTTGAAAGATATACGTTCTTCTTGACTCTATTTCCTATTGCCTCAAAATCAAAATTCAATATTTGCTGTGTTTCTTTGCCAACTTATTGCAAAAGAGAATTGATAATATCTTGAAATTTAGATGGATTTATGTAAATTTTATGCTTGTAACACGATTATTAAATTGAGCAAAAATACAGTTCCAGTTTTGAAGAATTTCTGCATAAATTATTAGCACCAAGGCTAGGGTAAGCTTTAGATATAGAGGCAGTCTCCGGATACATTTCAAAAAGAAGGTTTTATTGTTGTAAATCAATGAAATATGATTACATCTGAAGGACTTTTTGTCTTCATAATGAAGTTAATTCCCAATTATACCAATTCTTTTTTGGTTGAATCTTACATACACATGAAGAAACACATAATAAATTGATTATCAGAGCGGAGATATTCAGTTATTTGACAGCAAATGGATAATTTTTTTTTCAAATCTATATAACATGTTAGATATCCTATCTTTCAGGAGGAACTATCTGATAATGAAAATATATACCAAGCAGGAAACTTCTGTTTTAAGTTCAGGTGCACCCAGAAGAACTTGCATGGTCCTGGACTGTCGCTAATCCAATGGTCTCAAGGCTAGAGCCATGGTGGTCTAAGTCCTCTAAGTAGATTCCAAGGTTCACCCTGAAAGTTTGCTGCACAATATGAAGCAATAGTTAGATGTATCAAATAACTACGTTGAGATTGGAGGACATACATCCATTTAAAATTGATTCATTTAACGTAAACTTTGAAAATTTTAAATGTATAGAGTTGTAAATAAATGCTATTTATCTAGAATGCATCAAACTTTTGGAACTTTGCAGCTAAATTTGGATGGAGGTGAGATGAGAGTGTTTCCTACTAAATTTGCAAGTAGGAGCTATTAGGTGCAGATCTGGCCTCTTACCCCCCTGTGTTGGTTGGTGCATAGGCCTTCTTGTTTATTCAGGAATGATTATTATGGTCTCAAGATTTCCTTTTCATTTATAAGTTGAGTCCGCTCTTTGTATCCCAGCATCCGTATCCGTATTTTATCAGTAGCCCAAGCACCTGAATGCAGGCCCCAACATTTGTGAAGACATCTTTTCTTGTTCTCTTTTTAGTTCTTTTGGGTGGGATAGCGGAGGAAGAGGTTTTTACAGTTGAGAAGACAACTTGTGGACGGGCATCTATCTTGACACTAATGACTGAGTTTACAGCTTTGCTTTTACTTTAATGCTTTTGAGAAATAAACTTGTCGAAAGACTTGAGATGCTTGCATATTTAGTACTATATGCTCCAGATACGTTGCTTACATATTAGGCATCTTGTCTCGTTCTTGATAGCTATCAAATTTTTATTCTCTTGAAGCTCCAAACTATTCATATCTACATCTCTAATATTCCTATATTTTGTATTCATCTCAGCTCTGGCAAATGTCAAATCCTTCATTGGAGACAAGGTCACAAGGACGAGTGCCGTCCAGTTAGCAACTCGGATCACCACAATGATGTTGATGCGACATCTCATCGAAATGCATATAAGCAGGAATCAAATGGAAGTCATCTTAAGAGCATTGAGGTTGAAGGAAGACATTCTTCAGAATCAGGCGATGCTTCCCCAGCAGAAGCTGCAGTTTTGAGATCCAAACACTCTGCAACATATGATGCTAAGGATGTCACAGATGAACAGAGTCTGACAGAAACAAAATGTCCGAATTTGAACTCCAGTTACGTGCTTCCCTCATCTCAATGTGAACATTTGGACCTCACTGCCTCGAGTGAATCGTCTGTTGATCTTTCTGCTTCTGATACAAATGACTCTGATGCTTCTGACAGTCATAAGTCTGCTGTTATTGCTAAAGTTAAGAGTCAGACTAATCATTCCAAGGTAGACGGATGTAAGCCACCCCACAGAGAGCAACCCAAACTGGTATCTGCTGCAAATGTTGTTTCAACGTCTGGCAAATATAATCCCACCAAGCTTAGCATTCATGGGGACGCTCAGTGTAAATATTGGACATCGACAAGTTCGAGTAATGATGGCTCCAGTGAATCTTCATCAACAGAGCCTTCTACGCCCTCATCTGATTTTTGGGAAGGAGCAGTTCCTTATACTAGATCTAAGATTCAGTCACCTGACAGTATTGCATATTCTCCTTCCAGAAATGCTTGCAACACCAAGATTTTAGATTCTCAATCAACTTCATCTCAGCCCCCTGAAATGGTTAGACCTCTTGTTTCTGAGGTGGGCAAACATGGATCTAACTCAAAAAAGAATCTGAAAAACCCAAACCCAATTACAGTGGAACTCCGGAAACCAGTCGATCGAGCTGAATCGAGATTCGAAGTTAAAGATGAGACAGAAAGCAGGAGGTCATCAGCTTCACGATCTGTAACTTCGAATCAGCTTGATGTGCACGACTCCAATGATAAATGCACTGCTTCTGGTAATTTAAAGAATCATGACGGGTTAAAAGTTAGTAGCTTGCCATTTGCAAGCCCCAACAAATCATATTGCGACGTTGAAGGCTCAACCAGTGTTTTACAATTGCCAAAAGATAGACAAAAAGAATCTTCTCCTGCCAAAATTTCTGCTAGTCATATCTCTTCTAGCAATGGGAGGCATGAAGTTCAAAATGTGAAGTCTGCAAAGATTGATAGCACTCAAGTGTCTAGTGCCTGTTCTGCAGAGTCCAATGTTCCTTTAACAAATGCAAGGAATGGCTTGAAGTCATCGGTGTTGAAAGTTGTTGACCAGTTCAGGGGTTCAAAGCTGACACGGCATAATTCTTTGGGGGAGGAGTGTGAGGTTGTTGGAAGATATGGTAACAAGGTATACATTTCTAGATTATATGTGATTTTCACCTGTAATGCACATAAGATTTTAGACGCTGTATTCATCAGATATGTTTCTTTTCAGGGTCTTTTTCCATATGAAAGTTTTGTGAAGCTTCATAATTGGAAGAATGAATTGCGGCCATTTGGCCTCGTAAACTGTGGTAACAGGTATGTGGCATGAGTTTGAGCTGGTTTTACTATGTAACCTAGAATGTCTAGTTATTTTTCGACTAGTCGTGCCTTGTATAACTTTCTTATCTAAATGTGCTTTTGTCTTAAGGGATGTGGATTTTGTCTCATCATGTTCCGATTTCAAGTATTTATCACTTATTGAATTTTCCAAACATGCATTCCATGTTAAGAGAGAAATTTCTCAGCCATTGGTTGTTCAATCTACCAAGAAATTAGGTGATTTGTTGTGAGTTACAAAATATATTAATGGATTTTATTTATGAGTAATATTGTACATAAATGATTGATGGTCTGACGTTCAAGGGCCTTATCTGATGAGGTAATTAGTGCATAAATTTATGAAATTACCTCTTTTAATAAGTCATGACCACACATCACATGTTTGAGTGAACCCTTCCCCTTATTTTTTATTTCCCACTTTTCTCTTATTCTCAGTTCATCTCAGCCTGCTCATGCTCTTATTTATTGAGCCCCAAACACCATACGGTCCAGGGCCATTTTTTGCCCACAACAACCTCTCTTTTAGAACAAGAACACATCAAGTTATTAGTTGAAAAGCCCAAAGCTAACTGCACTAAGTAGACCTTAACAACAGAGGTCTATTCAATTGAGGAATTTCTGTTAGTTCCAACATAAGTTACCAATTAATTTCATGCAATCACAAAATTTTCTTACTGACCCCTAAAGTTATCCTGCAAAATTATTTCATTCTAACCCTGTTGTTAGACAACAACAACGACGACTTAGTCCCAAATAACTTGCGGTCGGCTATATGAATCCCCACTGACCATGTTCCCCATTTAAATTCATTACAAGCCAATATTTTACGAAATAAAGTTGTATTTAATTGGAGAAGGGTAGTGGGGTGGATCCATTATCCACCGAGTTTCGAACTGTGCACCACTTGCCCTAGGGGATTTCTAGGTTATCCAAAAAAGAAAAATAAAGGATTTTCTCAAACATCATTGGAGAATTTCTTTATTTAAGTCCTTCCCAAACATGAAGATTGATTGGCTTCAACGAAAATAACATTGCGAAAAGACTAAAAGGGAATCAGATATTAATTGGCAATTCTAGAGGCTTTAGTCAAGATTTAATGATCGAATATTCAGATTTCTTGCTGTCTTACTTTCCTATACTTATCTGCTCGGTTAATGTCTCAACTAGAAGAAGGAAGATTCTGAACTTATTGCTGTTTATTGGGCTATTGTCTTGTGGTTGCTATTCTAAAACTTGCTAGGTGTTGGATATACATCAAAATCTCACAAAATGTGTATAAATTTCCTCATGCCTAACTTCTTGTTCTGCAATGTGCCGTAGCTGCTATGCTAATGCTGTCCTTCAATGCCTGGCGTTTACTCCACCGCTTACTTCCTATTTTCTTCAAGGGCTCCACTCCAAAACATGTACGTCCAATTTTTTTTTGTTAAAATTTCTTATATTTTCATCTATCATAGATCCTAAATCAAATCAAACTCACTAGTTTTCTCTTTTTATCTGCTATCAGGTGAAAGAAAAGGGTGGTGCTTCACGTGTGAGTTTGAGAGTCTAGTTCTAAAAGCAAAGGACGGAAACTCTCCTCTCTCTCCTATTAGCATAATTTCCCATCTCGAGAGCATCGGAAGCAATCTTGGTAATGGTAGAGAAGAAGATGCACATGAATTCCTTAGGTATGTTTTCTGTATCTGTGGAGCTTGTATTGTGCAAGTATCTTTTACAGTTCTAAGTTAGTTTATTATCTGTTCGCCAAACTTAAATAGGTATGTTATCGACACAATGCAATCCATTTGCTTGAGGGAAGCTGGGGTTAGTGCATCTGGCTCTTTTGAGGAAGAAACAACTCTCATGGGGCTTATGTTTGGGGGATACCTTCGTTCAAAGGTAACTGCTGGCTTTTAGTAGTTCTTAAAAGTAAGCTCGGTATTTCCTTGGAAACTTCTATCCTGATTTTTGAAAATTTTAACTGGAAGATCGAGTGCATGAGGTGCGGGGGCAAATCTGAAAGGCAAGAGAGAATGATGGATCTTACTGTTGAAATAGACGGAGATATAGGTACCTTGGAGGAAGCTTTAAAACAATTTACTCATACTGAGACTCTAGACGGTGAAAACAAGTACCGATGTGGCAGGTTAGGATCTGATTGTCTCATACTTCTCTCTTGTAATGTGTATTTATTTGAGAAGTTTTCTTATAATGTGTATATTGGTTTAGGTGAAACTCTAAACTTCCATTGCTTATCAAAAACCCAGCAGTCCACTTACACCCCCCCCCCCCCCCCCC
>ML416083.1:20020-68105 GCA_005239525.1 Nicotiana knightiana | reverse complement strand
CCCCTTACCCCCCCCCCCCCCTCCCCCAAACCCAAAAAAAAGAAAAGAAAAAAGAACAAAAAATCTGCCTTAATGAAGGGGAGAAAAAGAACCCGGAAATTATTGTAAAGAGGAGGTAAATAAATTGAGTCTGCAGTTCTTGAAACTGGAATATGTTAACCCTCCATTTCTTTTACTTCATATTTCATTCGAGGGTTCTCACCTTTTCTTTAGTAGTGGGTCAGATACTTTGCATGTGTTAATGTTTTGACTCAGTTGACTTTGGAGAATCTAATGGTAGTGCCATTTTTTGGTGTTAACTAAGTTGGTTAAAAATTCCTTTAAATTGTTTCTTTGTTTCTGTCCATTTCGTTGAATGCGATGCGATACCCAAATACTTACCATCTCTCTCTCTCTCTCTCTATATATATATATATATTACACACACTTACCATCTCTCTCTCTCTCTATGTGTGTGTGTGTGTGGGAACTCACTGAGTTTGGTTCTTGGTCTTGGTCAACCCCCAGCTTTCTAGGTTTTTGTATTAGGAGGTAACCAAGGCTTTTCACTTCGTACTTTTTCTGCATCTTCTTGATGCCTTCATTGAAACACCTTACTTCATCAAAAAAAAAACTCACTGGGTTTATTATTGTATATGTGTGTGTGTGTGTTTCTAAATCTCCGGTAGTGGCACTAACAATATGAAATTTCTGTGCAATAACAATTTGTTTGGTTATGAGCAGATCGACTCTTGAAATGCATGCATGCTATTTTCTTTGAAATGATGAAGTAAAATAGATTTAGAGCACATATATGGACTAAAATTTTATTGCTTCATCAGATGTAAATCATATGAGAAGGCCAAGAAAAAGTTGAAAGTGCTGGAGGCTCCTAATGTCCTCACTATTGCATTAAAGAGATTTCAGGTGCTGTTTTGAATGAAGTTTGTCTCCATTTTTTTGATATTGATCCAAGTAAATGCTTCCATGTGTCTTTGTTTTGTTGCCAATTGCTCACTCTCTGTAGTTTTGCAGTCAGGTAAATTTGGGAAGCTAAACAAGACAATTAAATTTCCAGAGATTCTGAACCTGGCACCATATATGAGTGGGACAAGTGATAAGTCGCCAGTTTACCAGCTTTATGGAGTTGTGGTTCACCTGGACTTGATGAATGCTGCATTTTCTGGTCACTATGTGTGTTATGTGAGGAACTTTCAGAATAGGTGGTTCAAAGTTAATGATAGTTCGGTATGTAACACTAACGAGCTTATGTTTTACTTATCTCCATTTATCTTCTGAATTTCTCCCATTGCTTGGATAGTTTATTTCTCACTTGTGGGCTTTTTGGTATTGTGTAAACTTTTAAGGAATTCAGTCATTTGGTACGAAGTAGTAGTTTGTCCCTTGTGCTTTGAACTACTAAAAGTGCTTGTGCATTTGTGAGTTCTGTGGTGTTGGAAGATTGTGATACTCCATTTCCTCTCGGCTCTGCTTCATGTACTGTTGTTATGAAGCATGAGTTGTGCTGTTTTCGAGGTTTTGATCTGGTCTTTGTCATCTTTGTAGGTAAAATCCGTGGAACTTGAAAGAGTCTTGTCGAAGGGAGCATACATGCTTCTCTATTCAAGGTAAAGTTAAGTTCTCTCTTTCTAGTCGAGCTATGCATTCCCCTATCCTTATTGGTTGTAGCTGACTTTTTCTTCTTCCGTTTAGGTGCTCGCCACGGGCTCCGAGAATAATGAGGAGTTTGGCGATTCCTCGTGATCCAAGAAGATCTAAGCAATTGGCTTGTAAATCAAGATCCCATATAAGAAGTCCATGGGACTCTTCTCATAGCGATTCAACTGATCAAACTTGCAGTGAATGCTCTTATACCAGTCATACTAGTGTCAGGCCGAGTAGGTCAATATTTGAGGACGACTCATCAAGCGAACAGTCATCCTCTCTCTTCTCCGAGGGTGCTTCTTGCAGCACAGAGAGCACTAACAGGGATTCTACTAGCACTGATGAATTATTTGATCAAATATTTGGCGAGTCTGGAGGCTGTTGGAATAACCCGTGGAGGAATTCATCAGATTCTGACACATCATCATCCTCATCTTCACCTTCCCCTCTATACTCGAGAAATTCACCCCTTTCTGATTTGGATCGTTATGCTTCTGCACATGAAGAGACCTGTAGCAGTTGTAGTGACGGTGCAGAAACAGCTGGAGATGGTCACGGTTTTTGGACAGGGTTACCTGATCGAAACGGTTATGCTGGGGTTCGAGAAAGCAATTCAAGGACACCTCTCTGTCCCAACTCAAGTAAGCATTGTAGAAATTTAGTTAGTAGTCATAGTAGTAGTAAGGCCGACTCCAGTAGATTAGGTCGGGTTAACCCTTCTGACAACTCGAAATCTCCTGCAACTTGTAGAGATCGATGAGGGAAAGTGCATCTTGGACATGGTATTATAAAGTATTTTTGTATTCTAGACGGGAGGGAAATAAAAAGTTGGGGAGGCGGGGGTTTAGGGAGTGGTTGTATGTATTATACATTGGCTTTTGGCTGTGTTCAAAACGAAAAGGGGCCATAATTTTGTCACTCTCTACCCCTTAATATATCTTATTACATGTTCTGTAATTGGATATCCATCTCAGTACGAACATAACTGCCAATGTTTGCAGTATTTCTTGTTCGAAAATATCTCGAGTTCCATTGAGGTTCAATATTCTATGAATTAGCTCAGCAAGGCCAATAAGACTCACTCATGTTCATTTTCAGAATTATTACAGTTGATTCCCCCTCCCCCCCAACACCCAAAACCCATACACCTTGGATAAACTAGAAGGGTTATATGCAAAGTTCGAATCACATAAAAGGATCTCTCCTTCCATACTTGTGGGTTCAGCTCTTAATCCGAAAGTTACAAAAAATATAAAGGAGGAAAATCTAAAGCATCTCTTAAGTTTAACTTGTGCTACAATATAGTTCTTCTAATATTCAACTTAACACAATATAAACCTACAGAAAATGTGTTTCCACCAACTTTTCAGTAGGCACATGGCTAGCAAGTGATTTTAGCTCCTCCTCCTTTGTAGTCACGTAGAGGAAGAATAAGATTTTCAGACTTAATAATCTCTTTAAAATTCTTCAAGAAAATCAACACAGGTATCTAGGAACTCATTGTTCGACAATAATAGGTATACGACGATACGAATGAGTAGTTAGAAAAGAATTGGCTTTAAAAAAGAGGCAGATAATGAGATGATATTTTCTCTTTAATTTTTAAAATTTGAGTGACTTAGTATTTTGTTTATTGAGATATTAAAAGGATGTTTCTTGCTCTTTAGGTGAAACGTAAGCATGGCATTTATTTCAGTTTTTCGACACCTAAAATTAAAGAATAGAATTTTCGATATGAAGTGAACACAATTAAACTTACTTCTCTAAATGAGGAGATAAATGTCCAAGGAAGAAGAAGACGAATAACTATTGTGGTGGGGTGTTAAGTAGCCCTCTATTTTTAACCATGACATATTTTTCCGTATTGACGTATCAAATCAGTACAACCTATATATATGAAAGTTATCCTTGAACAGTAAAACTCCTTCACGGACACACATTAAGAGTCCTACTGCATGCAATACGGAGTCGGTGCATTCTAGACTCCTATCTGCACAACAACTAAGCAGGGGCAGATTATGGGATACGTGAACCTATAGTCTTTCAGTAAAATTAAATTTTTTTGTACATATTTTTTACAATTGGTATAATATTTTGAATAACGTACTTAGTTGAAGGTTGAGTTATTTATGAAAAGGAGTAATGATCATCCAAAATATATTTTTTCCTCATTTTTTAGTGCACTCATATCCTAGAAATCCTATAACCGTCTCTGCAACTAAGTGTTTTGCAAAAATACATTATCATCCTTTTACACACTTAACCCCTAAAGTGGAGCTTTTTGGCGAATTGAACTAGCAAAACCTCCGACATGGTATCTAAGACCTGGTGAAAATAAAAAAAGAAATGAAAAAACACATTTGAAGGAGGTCAAGTTCAGCCACATCCGTTCACTATACGTAGACAAATTTATATTATGCACTAGTATACTTGGACCCAACAAAGCAGGAAAAACATCACTACATTTGGAGTATGATTTTTGGCATGATGGGCCAAGGGAATGGTTAGTAATAAAGGAACAAACAACTTGGCCGAACAATAATGTCCGGGTCAACTTTAATTAAAGGGCCCTAGAAATAGACATGTTTTAAGAAGAAATGGCGTGGGGTAACCATAATTTAAGGTGATATTTACTTTTTATTTAGCATTTTTAATGCTGAGCAAAAGTAGCCACTAGTCAATTAAAATTAATATGAATAGACATTGTTACCATTTCCTATAAAAATTGCGCGGGACACCCTATTTGGTCACCCCCATTTAACCTATACCCGCTTTTTTGTCTTTATAACGGGGGAACTTCAGCCCCGTATGCTGAAGTTCCCCAGTTACAAAGACAAAACTTCAGCTATAGAGCTGAAGTTCCCCCAGTGTAACTGGGGGAACTTCAACCCCGTATGCTGAAGTTTTTGTCTTTATAACTGGAGAAATTCAGCTCCGTATGCTGAAGTTCCCAAGTTACAAAGACAAAAACTTCAGCTCTAGAGCTGAAGTTCCCCATTTACGGACTTCAGCTCTCCCAAGTTATAAAGACAACAACTTCAGCATACGGGGCTGAAGTTCCTCAGTTACAAAGACAAAACTTCAGCTCTAGAGAACTTCAGCTCTAGAGCTGATGTTTTGTCTTTGTAAACTGGGGAACTTCAGCCCGTATGCTGAAGTTTTTGTCTTTATAACTGGGGAACTTCAGCCCCGTATGCTGAAGTTCCCCAGTTATAAAGACCAAACTTCAGCCCCGTATGCTGAAGCTCCCCAGTTACAAAGACAAGAACTTAAGCTCTAGAGCTGAAGTTCCCCATTTACGAACTTCAGCTCTCCCAAGTTATAAATACAACAACTTTAGTATACGGGGCTGAAGTTCCCCAGTTACAAAGACAAAACTTCAGCTCTAGAGCTAAAGTTTTGTCTTTGTAAACTGGGGAACTTCAGCCCGTATGCTGAAGTTTTTGTCTTTATAACTGGGGAACTTCAACACCGTATGCTGAAGTTCCCCAGTTGCAAAGACAAAACTTCAGCTCTAGAGCTGAAGTTTCTCAGTGTAACTGGGGAACTTCAGCCCCGTATGCTGAAGTTTTTGTCTTTATAACTGGGGAACTTCAGCCCTGTATGCTGAAGTTCCCCAGTTACAAATACAACAACTTCACCAGAGTTGAATTACATAGTAAACCATTCACTCATAATAATCACACATGTGGGAGGACGTGACTTTTGGTTTTCTAAAAGAAGTGACTTTTAGATTTTCTTAAACAACAGATAATTAGGAAAAATAAGGTAAAAAGACAAAAAATTGAGGACAAAGATAATTGTGTTAAGGAAATGTAGTCCTGAAGTCTTGAAGTTAAATTCAAAAATTAAGGACCTGTAGTCCTGAAGTTTAATTCAAAAGTTAAGGACGAAGTGTTTTTTACTTTTGGACTTGGATCTCAAAGTTAAGGACTGAAAACTATAAGTTAAGGACCTATAACTTTTTAACTTGAACTTTTAAGTTAAGGACTGAAAACTATAAGTTACGGACCTATTGTCCTTAACTTTTTAACTTGAAACTTAAAGTTAAGGACTGCTTGTCCTTAACTTTCTAACTTGAAACATGAAGTTAAGGGCTGCTTGTCCTTAACTTTTGAACTTGAAACTTGAAGTTAAGGACTGCTTGTCCTTAACTTTTGAACTTGAAACTTCAAGTTAAGGACCTTCAAACATGCGCAAGGGTATTTTCAAACTTGCGCAAGGACCTTCTATCACGTTCAACTTCCTCCTTGAAAAGTTATAGCATAAGGGTATTTTTATCCAGTCAGATAAAAATTCATTAAACTAATGGCTAAAGAATAAATACATTTAAAACACTAACTTTAAAATAAAGACAACTTCTATTAGTGGCTATTTGTACACATCCCCATGTTTTAAACCAAATCCATATTTTTATAACTTGAAATTTTGCATGAACTAAACCAAAATAGGATTCATTAGCTTCCATCAAAATTAAACTTGGCTAACATTATCGATACGTATTATTATGGCCTATGTTAAACGTCCAAATTTCTAGAGATACGTAAATTAATTATAAGACATTACGAACTCTCGTACATGTAAGTTTTTTTTTTGGTAATTAATTTTATTATTACCAGGAAAAATATTTACAAGTATAGTAAAAACCCTATCAACTATCCACTTAGGTTTGGACATGCAATCCCAAACCTAGTGTCCTCAGAACTACGTAACTCCAAATCTAGCTATATACAAGCTAAGGGTAAAAATTTAACTCTTGAAATCTTCTAGCTAGACTAGGACTCAAGTTTCCTCTACAGTGGACTGTTGGATTATCATTTTGACTAGCTCCTCACATCTCCTCTGTTGTCCATGAAAAGTTCGCCAATTCCTTTCTTGGCAAATGTAGTACACTATGCAAGTTAGAAGCATCCTATATATTGTTGCTGATGGTTGCTTACCTGCTGCATGCTTTGTAGCCCATTGTATCTCTTCGTTCCACCCATTAACATCTCTTTTGACACCAAGCCAGTATAATAACTTTCTCAATACTGCTGCTAAATATTTGCATATGAAGAAAATGTGATCATGATTCTCTGCACCTCCTTCACATAGTGAACATGCTAGGCTGACTGATAGTCCCCTATTGATGAACCTAGCTCTTGTGTATAGCCTTCCAAGGATTGCCAGATAGAATATAAAGGTCCATTTAGGACTGCTGATGTTATTGTAGATTAGTCTCTTCCATTCAACTTTAGGGAACTCTCTTCTGAGCTTATTATACATGTTCCTGATGGAGTAATTCCTCGCATTCATCACCTCCTCCACTCCTATATTTTCTTCATTCAATTATTTTGTAGCTCCTAAAATTTTCCGAGTGAGCCAAGAAGCTTGTTTCACATTTACATTCCATATCACCTGTTGTTTTATATAGTATGTGTGCATCCACTGTATCCACAAGCGATCCTTCTTCTAATTCAAATTTCACAGTTTCTTAATTATTGCAGCTCTATTCCACGTGAGAATGTCAGTTATATTCAAACCACCTGCTGATTTTGGCCAGCACAATTGTTTCCAGGCCACTAAAGCTTTGGCTCTACCTTCTGCTTCACTTGTCCAAAGAAATCTTTTGCAAATTGTCTCAATCCCTAGAATAATATTCTTTGGTAGGGGAAATATTTGTGACCAAAAGGATTGGATGGCAATCAACACACTTTTGATCAGTTGTAACCTTCCTGCATATGATAGAAATTTTGCTGTCCAATGCTTTACTCTAATTAGAATCTTATCCAGTAAGGGCTGACATTGAGCTATAGATAATCTCTTAGTACTTAATGGAACCCCCAAGTATTTGAAAGGTAGTGTGCCTGTGGAGAAGCCTATGCACTGAATAATGTGTTGCTGAACTTCCTATGAGACCCCTCCAAAGTAGATACAAATCTTGTCTTGGTTTGCAATCAATCATGAGGATCTGGAAAATTGCTCAAAACATTCATATAGCAGTTGGATGGACACCACATCACCCTTACAAAATAACAACAAATCATTTGTAAAACTGAGTTGTACTATGTTCAGCTTCTCATATCAAGGGTGATAGTTAAAATCAAGCCTATCCTTGAGAGTCTTTAAGATTCTAGTCAAGTATTCCATGTCCAAAACAAAAAGATAAGGCAATAGCGGATCCCCTTGTCTAACTCCTCTTTTGGCATCAAAAGGAGCTGTTGGCTTACCATTTATAACTATAGAGTAGGACACTGTAGTAACACATGTCATGATCCATGAAAGGATCTTCTCTGGTATATTCAGTTCTGTGAGCACCTGTTCCAGAAACTTTCACTCAACAGAATCATATGATTTTTGCATATCGATCTTGACCAGACATCTAGGTGACACACCTTTTCTTCCATAACCTTTTACAAGTTCATGTCCCAATAGAATGTTATCATTCAACATTCTACCTGGTATAAATGCTGCTTGACTCATGTATATTAAGGATCCCATCACTAGTTGCAGCCTCCTTGTGATCATCTTTGAAATAATTTTGTATATAATAGTGCAACATGATATTGGTCTATATTTCTTGATGGAAGAATGGTTCTTCACTTTGGGATCAAGTTAATTGATGTACTGTTTATGGTCTTGTACATGTAGCCTTCGTTAAAAAACTTCAATACAGCCTGCGTAACATCCTCACCAATTATTTGCCATGTCTTCTTATAGAAGTATGCATTAAAACCATCTCCTCCTGGATCCTTAGAATCTCCTATTCCCTGTAATGCTTGCACCCCATCTTTTTTAGTGAAAGGGGAAATAAGTTGTAACTGCTGGAATCTTGTAAGTCCTGGACCCTTCCTCATTACACTAGGATTAATAGCATGTATACTATTAGTTGACCTTCCTAGACTACTTCTTGCTCAATGCCTTCTGGTGTTTTGATCAATCTGCCATCATCAGTTGTGAGCATTTTGATTTGGTTCTGTGTTGTTCTTCCTTTCATACTGGAAAAGAAGAAGGTTGTATTGGAATCACCCAATTTAAGCCATTGCACTCTAGATCTCTACTTATATATGCTTTCCTCTATCTTGCTCCATTTTTCCAACTATTTTTTTGTGATTTTTTCTGTATCAAACATATCTGCAGGTGTTACAGTGGTCCTCATCTGAGCTTGTATGCTAGCTAGTGCCTCCCTGGATTGCTGAACCTTATTTGTTGTGTTTGCAAACTTCTTCTTGTTAAGACTTTTGAGTGCAGCCTTAACATTTCTTAAATTCTGCCAGATGCCTCTCATACTTCCTTATTTATTATCCCATCTTTACCTTATTATATTTCCACATTCTGGATGATCAACTAAGCAATTGAAGAATTTAAAAGGCTTCCCCCTAATATCCATTGTTGTTTCCAGCTCTATACACTGGAGAATGGTCGGAAAATTGAGGATCCATCACATTAACTTGTATTGGTGGCATGTTAAGCATCCAGTGTGCATTAACAATAGCCCTGTCAATTCTACTATATACATGGCTGTTTGTCCATGTGTATGACCTTCCACTGTGGTAAGTTCATTCAATCTACAATCCTCCATCAGAGCTCTGAAATCCTTAATCTCATTTTCCTACATTGATGTACCATTCACCCTGTCCTCGATATCTACTATTACATTAAAGTCACCCATGATTAACCAAAGACTAGTCATCTGAGAGTCTAAGTTACTTAATGCTTCCCACATAGCACATCTATGAGCTATAGTATGTAGACCATAGATAACTTACTTGCACTCGTGCATGTAAGTTACTTTTAGCAGAATTCAATGTATATGTTGAATTTCAACCGGAAAGGGGAAAATAAACTTAATTTATTTAAAAGAATCTGTAAAGGTTGTAATATGTTTTTTAATGGTCAATGAAGTGAATTGAGAAGTATAAAGTATTTAAAATCCCAGATCTTTGTCCCTAGGGGCAGATCTAGCCTAATAACTACGGGTTCCCGTGAACGCAATAACTTTTGTCTAGATCCTGTATTTGTTTGAAATATCTATAAATGTATAAGAATAATTCAACTATTATTATACATTAACTTGAGTTTTAGTTAGGAACCCATCTATATCTATACTATATTAAAAGCACGAATGTCCTATCGAAATGTCATTCATCTTTTCTACCCTATAAAAATAAGTTTCATATTGGATAAAATAGTAATTTCAGTATTTTCCTAAAATTATAATTTAATTATTTCCCTAATATTTAGGACTTTCAAATCAACAAAAATTATAGTTATTAAATCTTTCCTTATTTAAATTATATAAAAATTCATAATATTTAAGAACTTAATTCACCTAAGGACTTCATATCTGGATTTCTGATCCCAAGTAGACTATAGAAGAGTATTATCCTCTACAACGACTACTTAATATTTCCTATCTTAACGCGTCCTGCACATGCTCCACTAGATGGAGCCGCCGGGAGGCATCCCACCGGTGCGTACGGCAGATGAGATTCATCCCATAGGTGAAACAACTCACAATGTCGATTCTAAGCTAGGAAAACTAACCTATGCTAACACTGGCACAAATCCTTCAACATCTTCTCAGATCCCCAATCCAAACTCCGATCGTCATGAAAAGGAAAAAGTGATAGCAAGGCATAGGACTCACAATGGCATGCCAGCTGTGATTTTCAAAGCTAAAGACTACTACATCATAATGGCAGATTCATGTAGGTATACAATTGTGGAATATCTTTTCGACCACGCCCTCCAAATTGACCGGATTAGGTCAAGATTTAAAGAAATTATTCCATTGAAGGGGACAGTCAGAATAGGGGTCTATGCCAAATTGCCAATCATAATATTTTCGTTGATCTTTTCAATGAGGATGACTGAAAATCAGTATGGTTCAGAAGAGTTATCAAAATCGACGGGATACAAATGTGTTTACAAAAGTGGTCTCCGAACTTCAAGCCAGAGGAGGATCTGCCATTCGCTCCAGCCTGGATTCTTCTGTCAGCTTTACCGTTTCATATGCATGATTGGCACTACATAAAATAACTATTGAGCTTTGTAGGTACGCCTCTTGCTCTAGATGCTGCTACAATTAGTAGAACAAGGCCTAGTATGGACAAGATTAGAGTGGAAGTGAACCTATTAAAACTTCTTCCTCAAAGTGTTTTTGTGTGTCAAGAATATGATGAATCGCCGTTAAAAGGATATACCCAAAAATTAGAGTATGAAGGCTTTCCAAAATATTGTAAATACTGCCGAAAATTGGGTCACTACATAGTCAATTGTAGGGCTCTTGAAAAGAAAAAAGTTGATCAAGCTAAGGAAGAAGGAGATAGAGATGAGATTATCAAAAATGAGGATAAAGCACATTCTATAAACAAGATGATGAAGAATAACAAGGATGGCAAGGAGGACACAATTCAAGTGGATTCTCATAGTGTTTACAACGGTAAAAAGCAATAGGAAGAGGGGAATGAAAGTACAAATACCATTAGAAATAAATAAGGGAAAAACATGAAGAAAAGAAATAAGAAAAAGAAAACCAAAAAGATGCCGAAGAAGAAAAGCAAAGTAAGATTCAAACCAGCCCAGAACAGTAACAAAAAGAATGTTGTTTCTACATCGATGCACAAACAAAATAATCAGTCTATAGCTGCGATTAGACATTATTCAGAATCAAGAAGCACTTGATACACAAGAAGATGAGAGACAGGGTAATGTTAGCGAAACTTGTAGGAATGAAAGGATAGAGAAAGAGGAATCTCCTAATATAGAAATGGAAGATGTCAATCAAATGTCTGATAATAAAGATAATAGCAGGGAGGAAGAAATCAAGGCAGAGGAAATGCACAAGCATACAACCTGTGCCTCAAACACTTCTACTGTCCCAAAAGAGGTAAGAAATCAACTTGGAATAAATTTAGATGTTGATTTGCATGGCAAAGAGTGGGATCGGGATACGAATGAGAGAAATACTAACAGATTCAACATGAGCTCCAAAAGAGATAGCGACACAAAGAATGAAACATATAGGAAGTTTCATAAAGTCAAAAAGTGGATAACCAATACATTGCTAAAAGAGGGAGAAGTGAAACTCGAAAAAGTGGCGAAGGTCAAAGAAACAAATTACATACTTCTCAAAGAAGGAAACAAAGAGAGGAAAACACCCCAAACTGTTCTTATGATTTGTGAAATCTTCTGGAACATAAGGGCGGTGAGGTCCAAAAAAGCCATTCACAGGCTTAAAAGGCTGATTGACATCAACAACACACAATTCGTAGCTGTCTTTGAACCTTTTATTACTAAAGAAAAGGTAGATGTATACAGGAGATTCTTAGGGTATCTACATTGCCATTATAATGGTAATGGTCAAGTTTGGTGCTTCTGGAATTCATACAACAATAAAATGTTCTTCACAGAAAGTGAACAACACATTACCATCAAATTGGAGAAAGCTACTGGTACTCAAGATATCTTTGTCACAACAATATATGCTAAATGTAGTTCAGAAGGTAGAAGAGTCCTTTGGTCATCTTTGCAACATGATAGTCAACTGGTGGATGCACCTTGGTGTATCGGGGGAGATTTTAATGTGATCCTTGAACCAAGTGAAAAATTAGGGGGTAAACCTCATAGAATGTACAAAAGCATTGATTTTCAAACTTGTATGGATAGTTGTGGAGTTACTGATATTGGTTACTCAGGTCCAAATTTTACTCGGTGCAATAACAGGAGACCCAGGAAGAGAATTTGGAAAAATATTGGATAGAGTCTTTGTTAATGATCTATGGGACAATTTGTTTCAAAGATGTTCAATTAGGCATTTGGCAAGGACTGGATCTGATCATAGACCTCTGCTCATGAAGGATCTTTATGCCAACCACAATTGCATTAAGTATTTCAGTTTCCTTAACTGTTGGGTTAATCAGCATGGTTTCTATAATATTGTTAAGTAAATTTGGAATACAAAGGTTATGAGTAATCCTATGCGGATCTTGCAATCCAAGCTGAAGGCTCTTAGTAAGAGATTAAGTCAATGGTCTAGGGAAGACATCGATGACACTAATGAGACTGTTATCAACTGGGAGGAGAACCTTCAATATTTGGAAGATAAATACATTGTAGACAACACCGAGCAGAGTAGAAAAAAAGTGAACAAAGCCCATGCTGAATATATTTGATGGCTGAGTATCCAATACTCTCTTATCAAACAGAAATCTAGAATAAAATGGTTTGAAGATGGTGATAGTAATACCAGATACTTTCACTGCATTCTCAGGGAAAAAAGGAGGAAGCAACAGGTAAACAAAATTAAGATTCATAAGGGTAAATGAATTATGAGTGATGAGAAGATCTCCAAACCTGCGGTCAAGCACTTCAATTCCCAGTTCAACTTACCAACTCCTAACCTCAACCCCAATATTTTAGAGTGTATTCCTAATTGCATTACTGAGGAGGATAACTTAAGTCTTAGTAAGATGCCCGATGAAGCTGAAATAAAAAATGCTGTATTGAGCCTGAGTCCTTTTAGCAAAACTGGTACGGATGGATATAATGGAGCATTCTTCCATAGTTGCTGGGATATTATCAAAGAGGATGTCATTGCATTTGTTCTGGAGTTCTTCAAAGGGAAATGTATTACTAAATTCTTCTCTCATACTTGCTTAGTTTTGATTCCCAAAGTTGATACTCCTGCTTGTTTTTCAGATTTTAGTCCAGTTAGTCTGTCTAACTTTTCCAACAAAATCATCTCTAAATTTTTTTGTAAAGCTAAACCCCCTCTTGCACAATTAGTTTCTCCTAATCAAAGTGGTTTTGTAAAGGATAGACTAATCTCCGAAAATATTTTACTGGCTCAAGAAATTATTCACAAGATTTCTGATAAGAACAAGGGAGGTAATGTTGTTATTAAGCTTGAAATGGCTAAGGCCTATGATAGAATGACATGGACTTTTGTTTATTCTGTGTTAAGTAAATTTGGTTTCTCTAAATAATTGATAGACATGGTTCATAATTTGATTTTGAATGTGTGGTATTCGATCATTATTAATGGATCTAGACAAGGTTTTTTCTCTTCCTTTCAAGGTCTTAAACAAGATGATCCCCTTTCTCCTTCTTTGTTCATTATAGGTGCCAAGGTTCTCTTCAGGTCTCTTAATAATTTGTATAGTCATCCCGATTTTACCCTTTTTTCTATACATGATAAGGTCCCCAAAATTAACCATTTAGCCTATGCAGATGATATTGCTATTTTCTGTAGTGGTAATTCTGAAACTATTAATCTTGTTATGAAGAAAATTGGTAACTATGAGAAAAGCTCTGGTCAATTGATTAACAGATACAAGAGTTTTATCCTCACTGCTCCTAAGACTACAGCTGACAGGATTAATAGAATTAGGAAGTGCTCTGGTTTTATGGATAAGAATTTTTCTTTTAATTATGTTGGTTGTCCTCTGTATGTGGGTAGAAAAAGGACCGAATTTTTTGATATCATGATTAGTAAAATAGTGAAAAGGCTCAATGGTTGGCAAGGCAAATTTTTGTCATATGGAGGTAAACTCGTGTTGATTAAAAGTGTCCTTCAATATTTGCCCATTTATACATTATTTGCTATCCCCCCTTCCCCCCCCCCCCTCCCCGAACTACTTTTAAATTAATTAAAAAATATTTTGCTAATTTTTTCTCTGGGCAACTCCATTGAGCATAAAAGGTACCATTGGAGTTCTTGGAATAACCTCACTATGCCTATAGATGAGGATAGTATTGGTGTTAGAAAGATGGAAGAAATTAGTGATTTGTTGGATATGAAAAGGTGGTGGAGGATCAGGTCCACATCATCTCTATGAGCAACATATGTTAGACATAAATATTGCAAGATCTCATTTGGTTTCGAAACAATGAGCTACTGAGAACTCACATGCCTGGAAACATGTTCTTAATATAAGAGGCATTGCAGAGAAGCACATGGTCTGGCAAATCAATTCAGGATCAAGCAACTTTTGGTGGGATAATTGGACATTAAAAGGTCATCTTGCAGGTTTAGTTAATACCACTAGGAAGAGCCATAAAACTTTGGTGCATGAATTCATCACTGAGGGCAGGTGGGATGTTAGAAAGCTGAAGAATGTCCTTCCAGAGCATCTGATAAATCATATCCTTAACATTGACATTGGAAATCAAGACAAAGAGGATAAGATTTATTGGGACCTTATGGAGAATGTCAAATACTCCAACAAGACAGCTTAGCATCTGGTACGAAACTCTAGACCGAAGCAACAACATATTGGTAAGACTTGAAATTCATATACTCCTTTTAATATGTCATTCCTGGTTTGGAGACTTTGGAAAGGAAAACTCCCCTTTGATGAAGTTATTTCTAGGTTTGGGAGACAGATTGTTTCTAGGTGTAACTACTGTGAAAATCCTGCCTATGAAAATATGCACCATGTTTTCGTAGAAGGACAGGCAACCCGTTATGTGTGAAAACTTTTTGGTTCTCAACTTAGAATTAACTATCACCCCACCCTATTAGATATGTGTTAAATAACTGGTAGCAAACTAAGTTTGTTAATGACGTACATAAACTAATGTTAAGTATTACTCTATTATCATATGTTGGATACTGAGGAAAGAAACTTGTGCTTGCAGGTATGGAGATTAAAAGAAATTCAACTTCTTTAAATTGAAGCAATAAATCAGTTGGAATGTTGCAATCAACAAGGCCTATCCTAATTGTAATCTCAAGTTGCGTTGGGACAATTTTTATGACACTCTAGTAAGGATGTATCCCAAACAAAAATTCCATGGTAGTACAATGGCAAAAACCAAAAATTAAAACTCTCAAGCTAAACACAGATAGGAGTTTTAACAAGAGCGATGGGAGGGCTGGACAGGGAGGTGCATTGAGGAAAGACAACAGTGACATTATCATGGCATTCTCATTCCGTTATAGTTGCAAAAATCACAATCTTGCAGAAGTTTATGCAACATTTTTTGGAATGACCTGGCGTAACAAAATTGGTATACAACTTTCACTTTAGAGATGGATTCACTCTTGCTATCTGATATTTTAAGGGAGGAGAAGGAGACTAATTATAAGATGGTTCAGACCACTGATAAGATGATACAAATGAGGCACAAGGAAAATATACATATCAACCATTGCTACAGAGAAGCCAACCAACTAGCTGATTGTTTAGCAAAATTGGCGGCCAAAACTTAGGCCGGAGCTTACTACTTCTCCAGTCAGCAACTTCCTAAAGGCACTAAGGGCCCCTTTCACCCGGACAAGCCAAATACCGAGTATTAGAATCAAGTATGACAAGGCTAACTTTTTTTGTAAGCTAGAATTTTGTTGGTGGTGGCAGGTGAATTTGTTTTATATTACCACCTCACCATATCTTTTGAAAGATAACTTTTACCCTTGTGTTGTATTAATGAGAACCATCTTTTGATTAATACAACACTCCCAGATAATGGAGAAATTTAAAAAAAAAAGTTAGAATAGAACAATTTATAAATACGTCAAAATTTATTAGATAATAATTTTGGGGCAGCAAGTATGAATATGATAAGGCACATAAGAAACGGAAGAACTTGCAGATATTGAAATAACTTGAGCTTGCACACGTTAAATTTTAAATGTATTCTCATTCTTTCTTCCTAATTTTTCTTTTAATCTATTCAATCAATCAATACTATATTAAAAGCACAAAACACCTTAGTAAAATGTAGTTCGTTTTTTTTACCTTCTAAGAATAGATTTTATACTTGATAAAATTGTAATTTAATTATTTTGCTAACTTTTAGGACTTTAAAATCAACTAAAATTTTGGTTATTAGATATTTCCTTATTTGAACTACATAGAAGTTCCTAATATGATTTCTATTAGTCGTAATCTGGTTCGAAAATAAGAGTTTAGTGCTTTCGAAAATAAGAGTTTAGTACTTCTCTTTTCAGTGGGAATGAATGCTTTTACAAATATCAAAAGAATTAAGTTTCTTCATCAGATTCTTTGAATTCTATGTTTACCATTTAGATTCCACACCTTAAAGAAAGTATAGGTAAAATCCTAATTTACAGAGCTGCGCTAATGATTACCATTTGGAACTACTTAGTTATATTTAACTTATAATTTCTTATTTAAACTATATAGAAAGTCTTAATATTTAGTATTTTAAAATTAATTAAACTTTTAATTATCTTATATAAATTATTTTTATTTTAACAATGTAACATAATTATAATTTTATTCATATTATTAAATGATACTAGATTTAGTATACGTGCGTTGCACGTGTATTATGCGTTATGCACAAAAGGGGAGATTTTTAATTAGGTAGAACAAGAATGAATTAAGTATAATAGTAATTGATGATGCAACAAATATTTAAATGGTAGACTGCCTAAAATAGTGTATATTATATTTAATAAGAATAAATTTAGAGTAATAGCAATTGATGATGCCAAAAGAGTTATTACATTGAAGAAATAGTTGTATTTAGCATGTGGACACTAAATTGAGTGTTACAACGAAGCTTGGATGTGGTGATGTTTCTGGAACCATAGGGCAGATTGTTGCTTACCCTCTTGATATCATCCGTCGAATAATGCAGATGTGCGCCGTGAAGAATGCTGCTTCACTTGTTACCTGTAAGAGGAATGCACCTCTAAAGTATGCATTCAGCAAAGTTCAGGATCATTAAAAATAAATATAATTATATAGTTGTAATATATGTAAAATTTATGTATAATATGTATATTTACTTTGTGTATGCAATGCTTCATTTAGTTGGTGGGAAGAAATGCTTGTCGCACTTAGTTTTGCACATAAAGAACTTATTTTTGCATTATAGAATCACTGCTCAACTGTTGGATATGCTTCTCACTCTCCTGGGCTATGCCTAGAACTCTTTTGGAACTTCTACAGAGATGGAAATGCCAGAATTTTTTACGACAACAAGAAAATATACTTAGTCTTAAGTTCATTTGCATACTTTTGCTATCTTCTTGGACGACATGGCAAATGTTACTCATTTTTAACTCCTTGTATACTCTGTTATAACTAACATAAGCTTGTAATTGGTTCGATACTCCAGCGTAGAAGTGATAAATGGGCGGGTCGGATTGGATATAGTTCGGATTAAAAATGTGTAATGAAAACGGACAAATTATTCGACCCGATCCATATTTAATATGGATAAAAAATGGGTTAACCGACGGATAATATGGGTAATTATATTATCCATAACTTCTTGAATATGATCACTTTTGAGAGAATTCCTAGTCTCCCAAATTTGAAGAGCTCCCAATTTGAGGTCTTGCAATGTAAAAGTTGAACTCATTGGTTATCCATTAGTTAACCATTTTCTAAATGGATAATCGCTCGTTTTTAAAAAGTTCATTATCCAACTCATTTTTTAGTGAATAATATAAATAATTAACTACTTTCTTTTAACTATTTTACCACAACTACTCCACATAACCTTGTTGCTAGTCATTCATATATAAAATGCTTACCTTACTTATAAAATAAGAACCAATCCATCCCTATCAACTAACCAAAGAAAATACCAGAAGAAGTCCGGCCTTGGTTCATTGTTTTCTTAGTTAACAACTTTTTTTCTATTATCGGAGTAGCTTCTAGACTTCTGACATAATAGTTAATTGACATTCAACAGTGAAATTACCATTTAAATTATTTACTATCCAAATACCATAAATCATATAAGAATAATAATATTTATAGTTACTGTAAACACATAATATCGCTACTTTAAGACAAGTTGTATAGTTTTGTTACTTTGACTTTTATTTCTATGAGGTGTGTATTGTTATGGTGGTGAATTTTACCTAATATCTCTTTATAGACGATGTTTTTGGTGTACGTTCCTTTTTTTCGCTTCGACTGCTCGGTCATGATCAAAACCTTGGTTGTTGATATAGATATTCCCCTTGAGAGTGCAACATATAGTTGTCCATGTGAGAATACGTGTTGGGGCAAATACAATCCCACATTAGCTATTGTTTGTCCTTATGCTTTATTTATTGTCATTGAAAAGCATAACCGTACTGAAAATTATTTTCTGATGAATTTGAAAGGGTAACCTTCATTTTCTGGAGATGAAAGTTGAATTCTGAGAAGTTGTTTATTCCTAAACAGACACACATTAAGAGTCCTAATGCAACATAGAGCCAATGCTTTCTAGACTCCTATCAGATGAGTATTGGAAACGGTGTCACCTCTGGTAGGGAGTGTTTGACCAAAAGTGTTAAGCCATTTTGTTAAACTAAGTTGATGAGAAAACAATGGATGAATCCTAGTTATAATAAATCTTAGATATGAAGTTTGGGTGTCTCAATGATATGGGACCGTGCATCAATCAATGAATGCAAAGAGTTCAATGATTGTCCATGAATGTGATGATAAAAACATGCAATAAATGTGAGTAATGACATTAAATGTAATAAGAAGGAATTTGTCACCCAAATGTTAGATGAGTTGGATGATTCCTTCTTCTGACAGTATCATGTGACAATAGACTATGAAGATAGACAAAAGATTCTTGGATCTTCTGAATAAAAAGGTATATTGAACAATGAAATCAGCAGACAAGACAAGCTTTTTGAATGCTTTTGATAGTCAACCCTTTACAATATGTTCTTATCAAAGAAGTGAAGATCCCCTTTTGTTCCCTATCACTTCCTATTTATAAGGGATATTCCTAGGAAAACTCTAAAAAATACATTTGAGGGATATTCAATGTAATATTCCTTTTCACAATTCTAAGATTTATTTTAGTCGTTGCTTCTACTCATTCTCTACTCGACCTCGGCACATGCACAACTCTCTCTCTTGGAGACTCCTCGCCACTGAGCCGTGGTTGATCTCGGCCACGTCTCGTCCATTTGTATCTACTAAGCTTAGCCTAATTTTGACCCATACATTTAGTCCTTCCGCTTGTTGAGGTCTTCCTCTTAGATGTCCTCAATGAGCGGATTTAATTTGCAGCTGGTAAAAGGGAATTCCGTCATGGTGACTGAACTGAATTGGTCGAGGTCGAGCTGGTGATGTGTCGCCTCAATGACTGTGGTTGGCGTGGTTGGCGTGGCTGACGTAGGGTAATGTCATGCCACGCGCGTCATCATTATGCATCTTCCCGATGCAATGTGTCATTTCCTGCATCTCTGTTGCTTCGATGTTGGTGTCACTGACGGCTCCTTGCCTCGATTTGGGTGCCCACAATACCTTATAAATAGATAAGGGGGATTCACCATTGAAGCTTTCGCACTTTCTATCACATTTGCACTTTGCTTTTTTCTAGGATCCACTGTACACACGTTACTTCTAAAATGACAAAGTCTCCTTCTTCTTCTGATTTAGTCTCCGATGCCACCCCATTGGCGGTGGCCATGCCTTCAGGTGGCAGCGAGTCCATGGTTGCGGAAAATGATAGTTTTACCACCGTGGAGGAGGTGGTTCCTCGGAACCTGTCGGTCAAAAATGACTTCTCCAAGAAACCCACCCCTGTTCCTGCACAGGCACTCTCAGATATGGGGCCGAGTCAAATATCTGCCCTCCGGTCAAAATTCCGTATCCCTTCTCACGTCGATATTGATCCGGCGGAGAACGATGTGATACAAGTCCACCAGCATGGGTATTGCACTTTCTACGCCTACCTGTTTTTGGTGGGTTATTCTCTTCCTCTTCCCCCGTTAGCTGAGGAGTTTTGCCGCTTCTACCGCGTCTGCCCGGTGCAACTTTCTCCTTACTTATATAAAGTCTTTCTGATGCTGGCGAAGTTCGCCGAGTTGGCCGGCTACGAGGTCTCCATCCGTCATCTGCTGCATCTCTTTTCGCCTAGTTTTTACAGAGGCACGCTGATTCACCTTCGCCATCGTGGAACTAAAGGATTGGTTGGGGGGGATGGATGACAAAGTGAACCATCGATTCTAGTGCAACTACTTTTTCATCAGAACTGATCACGTACTGGTGGATCCAACCGGGTTTCCCGAGCAATGGAACTCCAACCGTAAGGGTCTTCTACCATCTGTCATATGTTGCTTATCTTCCCTTTTCTCTTTTTTGTTTTTGTTTTTGACTCGCTCTTGGATTTCTGCTTTCAGCTGAGAGGCGTCCACCTTCCCTAGTTTTCGACATTGAAGACTGGGTAACTCTCGTTTTACCTCATACTGTGGGAATCCGTGACTGGGCGTCCTTTAACAAATGGTTCGGGCCCAAGCCATAGGCCAGTAAGTCTAATTCTCAACTTACGACCTTTCCTTCTTCTTTATAGCCTATCATCGTTCGTTTTCGTCCTTAATCTGATTTTATTTTTGTGTCAGGTCGACGAGCTTCCATGAAGGTGAAGGCTCTGGTGCTCGCGTTCCGCCAGGCAGTCGCTTCGGCTGGTATGCAACTCGTACTGGCTGAGTCCGTACGCGGGAGGGGGGTCAGACTCAAGCTCCGTCGTTGGGCGATTCCGCCTCTCAGGCTTCTATTACGTTAGCTGAGATCTCTGCTCAGCCCATCTTGCACCTAATTGATGAGTCATCTCAGGGCGAGGAGGAAGCGATACCGAGGAAAAAGAAGAGGGTGGAGACCGAAAGGATCGGTGCTGCTGACACCGAACTGAAGAGGCCCATTGCTTTAGATGCGGAGTTAGCGTCCTTACTGGGCATCGAGGCTGTTCCCACACCGATTATCATCACGGGGAAAGGAGGGGGGTGGAGGAGGCCGTCAGAGGTCGAAGGGACTTGCGATAAGGGGGAACCTATACGAACAGCTGAGGTCGGCTCATCATCAGCAGACGGGAAGGATAAAACCGTCCTCGTGGAAGATGATGGGTCGGGCTCCGATATCGACCCTGAGGAGGTGCGGGTTTTCGAGGAGAGGTTCACTGATGTGGAGATAAGGATGGAGGGGCCTGATCAGCACATAGTCATTCCCATGGACTATAACCTCTTGGTCAACTAGGAACGGGCGATACCGACCTTCGCTCCTTTATACGTGGACTCTGAGAACAAGAGATACAAACGCTTAAAGATGCGGATTTGTCATTGGGTATATCTGGCATGGCCTTGCGAGTAAGTTTACTTATCTCATGTTAAGTTTGTCCACTTCATGTGTAGTTTTACTTCCGCTGACCTGTCTTCTTTTGTATGTTAGACTCTCATCTTGGAGATCGAGTGTGATCGGCAAGAAGAGCGGAGGACGACCCTCTTTAAGAAGATGGAATCCAAGTATAGAGAGTACCGCTCTAAGCACCGAGACGGCCAATTTCAGACGCTTCGCAACGAGATCAAGCGGAAAGATAGGGAGCTGAGGGAGAAAGATGAGGAGCTTATGAGGGCGATCGGCCAATGTAGCATACTGGAAGGGACACTGAGGACTAAGGAGGATGAGCTCGAGGTGAGCAAGGGAATGATGGCCGAGAATGCTGATCTTCAGGCGCATGTGGGGTATTTAAAGGTCGAGCTTGAGCAGAGCGAGGCTAGGGCTGTTAACTTGATGGGTGAGTTGAGCACTAGGGTTGAAGAGTTGGGCCGAGCTTAGAAAACCAGAATGGCCGTTGTGGTGGAGGCGATAGCCCTAGGGAGTACCCTCCGTGTTTGCAGGTCTGAGCGGGTTAATGAGGCTGAAACTTCGGCGTGCAAAGAGGCAAGGTTAGAAGAGCGGATTAAGGGTTTGGAGGCGGAGCTGCCTGAGCTGAACGAGCAGGTTGCCGCCCTAAGAGCCGAGAAAGCGCAACAACAGGCCCATTCGTCTACTTCTCATGCTTCTGCCGATCCCAGTGTGTCAGGGGAGTTGTATAAGATGTGGGTTCACGCTGAGGCCCAACTTGACATATATAGGTCTCTGAAGACGGTTGGGAAGGTTTCTGAGGTAGAATTTGAGGATGTTTGTGTCAAGGCACGTGCAACACGTGATGCCTGCGGTTATGATCCCGGTACGCCCGGCGGGGACAATGATGAAGATGACTTGGAAGGTCTTGCCTTCGACCCTTGGTACGCCGATGAGTATGCCAATGATGTTGGTGATCGGGGGGACAATGTGTTATGAAGTCTTTGTACTTGGTTTTTGTTTTTTGTGTTTTATTGTTTCTTTCTTGTGGGGGCGTCTCTCAAGCCCTTTGTAAAATGTATTGGAACGGAACGATTGAAATGGAACAATTTTTTTTTGCTGTGTATTTTCAGCTCTTCTCTTTTTTCTTTTCCGTGGGTGTCTTCTTTTGTGAGGAAGTCCCTGACTTTCGGCTGATTTGAATGTGGAGTTGGTTCGAACAATGTCGAATGTATATTCTCTGTGTTGGCGTGATGTGTAAATTTGGTGGAGTTACGTAAGAATGTAGTAAATTATTTTGTTTATTTATTCATTGGAGAATATTACATGTTTCTGTTTGGCCCGTACATACATTCGAGAAGTCCCAGCCTATCTTGTCCCTTCATTACTCGGTCTGCAGAAGTAATCGATAGGCGGAGCGGTGAACTTAACACCTAAACTTCGAGACGCCCTCTTCGTTGCCTCATTAAAAATCTCCCCGAGAAAACCCAATTGGGACAAAAATCGAGTAAGGGAAAAAGAGTACGACTTGGAGGACGTCTGTATTCAGAAGTTGAAGTATTTGAGGTGGGCGACGTCCCAATTGTTTGGTAGTAGTTTTCCCTCCATTGTTTCTAGTTGGAATGACCCTTTATTTGCTGCCGCGGTGATTTTGTATGGCCCATCCCAATTGGTTCCTAGTTTACCTTTCCGTGGGTCTTTGCTCGCTTGTGTTTTGGCTTTGAGTACGTAATCCCTGACCTTGAGTGGCCTGACTTTGGCCTTCTTGTTATAGTATCGTTCTGCTTGCTGTTTTTGAGCTATCATTCTTATGTAGGCCATGTCTCTCCGCTCGACTGTTTCTCAAGGTATTACTTTCTGTTCTCATCGTTACTTGGTCCACTCTCATTGGAGTATCTCAAACTTGGTTCTCCGACTTCGACTGGTATCACTGCGTTAGTCCTGTTGACTAGTGAATATGGCGTTTCTCCTGTGCTTGTTTTTGGAGTGGTGCGGTATGCCCATGGCACTTCCGGTAGCAGTTCTAGCCACAGTCCCTTGGTGTCCTCAAGCTTCTTCTTCATGATGTTCAATATTGTTTTGTTGGAGGAATTCGCTTGACCATTGCCTGCAGGATGGTATGGCATGGAGAGTATTCGCTTGATGTGCCATTTCCCAAAGAATTCGACGGTCTTCTTTCCGGTGAATTGGGGTCCGTTGTCACAACTGATTTCTTTGGGGATACAGAAGCGGCATATGATGTTCCTCCATATGAATGTGACAACCTCCTGTTCACGTATTTGGGAAAATTCACCCGCTTCTACCCACTTAGCAGAATAGTCAGTTAAAACCAAAAGAAATCGTACATTACCTCGTCTCGCTGGAAGGGCTACGACGATGTCCATTCCCCATTTGATGAACGACCAGGGCGATGTGACTGAGTGAAGGTGCTCACCCGCTGGTGAATCATTAGAGCGTATTTCTGGCATTGCTCTCACTTTCTAACGCAGTCGACGACTTCCTTTTTCATGGTGGGCCAGTAATAGCCTACCAGTATGAGGCATCTAACGAGGGCTCGATTGTCGGTGTGGGCTCTACAATGGGCTTCGTGTACTTCTTCAAGGACGCGCCTAGTTTGGTTTGGCCCTAGGCATATCGCCAAGGGGCCGCCAAATGTTCTTTTTTACAAGTCATGGTTGATGATGCTATATCTGGCCGCCTGCATTTGGAGCTTCTTGGCTTCTTTTTTGTCGGTAGGGAGCACTCCCTCCTGCAAATAGGACATAATACGGTTGCGCCATTCCCAGGTTATGTTTATAATGTGTACCTCAATTTGGTCTATTGACGAATGGGGGAGGGTGACCACGTTTTATTTTCCGCTAATGCTCTTGGTAGTTGCTGCTAATTTGGTGAGGCCGTCTGCCTCGATGTTTTGTGCTCAAGGTATCTGGTCGAGTTGACACTCATCAAAATCGGGTAGTAGCTTATGAATTTCTGCCTGATATTTTTGTAGCCTCTGTTCTTTGATTTGGAAAGTCCCTGTGACTTGGTTGACTACGAGTTGTGAGTCACATCGGAGGATGACTCGCCGTGATCCATAGTTGAGGGCTAGTTTCAGTCCTGCAATTATGGCCTCGTACTCGGCCTCATTGTTAGTCATATCGGGATACCGTACGGACTGACGGATGACTTCGCCTATTGGGACCTCGAGTACGAGTCCCAGTCCAGATCCTGGCGCGTTGGAGGAGGCATCATTTTATAGGGCCCATAGGTCGGGTAACTTGGGGGAGGTGCGGGAGGCTTCCTGCTCGACCTCAGGCATTGTTTTGGCACTGAAGTCGGCAAATACTTGTGACTTTATCGTTGTTCGCGGATGATATGTTATATCGTGCTTGCTTAATTTTATGGCCCATTTGGCCAATCTACCCGTCAACTCCGGTTTATGCAGGATGCTTCTTAGGGGGAAGGTCATGACTACCGAGATGGGATGGCACTGAAAATAGGGTCTAAGCTTTCGTGAAGCTACGACCAATTCCTGGGACAACTTTTCGAGGTGGGGGTACCTTGTTTCGGCATCGACCAGGGTCCTTCTAATGTAATAGATTGGAGATTGCATACCTTTATTTTCACGGACCAAGACACGCTTACTGCAACATCGGATACGGCCAGGTAGATTAAGAGACGCTCGCTGGGCTCTTTCTTGGCGAGTAGCGGGGGCGATGATAGGTATACCTTTAAATATCTTAGGCATTGATGTATTCGGAATCCCACTGGAGTCCGTTGAAGAATTTATGGCATCTGTCGAAGGATCGTGCGATAAACCTTGATAGGGCGGCTATACGACCAGTCAAGTTTTGCACCTGTTTCTTGCTAGTCAAAATTTCAGGTATTCCCTCTATAGCATTGATTTGGTCGGGATTGACCTCAATGACTCTTCGCGACACCAGAAAGCCGAGGAACTTTCCAGAGGTCACGCTGAAGGCGCACTTTTTGGGGTTCAGCTTCATGCCGTATCGCCTAACTATGTCGAAGGCTTCTCTCAAGTGGTCGGCATGGTCCTCTTTTCTTTTTGATTTTACCAACATGTCGTCTATATAGACTTCCATCATTTTTACGAGTTGCTCTTTGAACATCTTGGTTACCAACCTTTAATAGGTCGCCCCTGTATTTTTTAATCCGAACGGCATGACTCTGTTGCAGTACGTCCCTTAGTGGGTGATGAAGGTGGTCTTTTCCTGATCCTCCTCTTCCATGAGAATTTAGTTGTAGCCTGAGTAGGCGTCCAGGAAACTTAATAACTCATGCCCCACTGTTGCGTCGATGAGCTGATCGATGTGAAGCAACAGGAAGGAGTCTTTCGAACAGGCTTTGTTTAGGTCCGTGAAGTCTATGCACATTCACCATTTCCCGTTTTTCTTTTACACCATGACCACGTCGGTGACCCATTGGGGGTACTTTGATTCTCGAATGGAAACGTTGGCAAGCAATTTCTCTACCACTTTGCGGACAACCTCGTTGATTATAGAATTGAACTTTCTTCTGATTTTACATACCAGCGGGGTAGAGTGGATCGACATTCAGTTTGTGTGTAGAAATGTCCTTCGGGATACCTGGCATATTTGCATGGGAGAAAGCAAACAGATCGGTGTTGTCAATTAAAAATTTACGAAATTTACCTAGTTCTCAGAGTTCGTGGCCGATGCAAGCTTTTTTGTTGTGGTCGCTTCTATCCAGTTGAACGGGGTCGAGGTCTTCCACCGTTGACCCTGTGGCTTCCACAACGTCGGGGTCTTTGATGACGTCTTTTTGTTCGTCAGTCTCGGGCCCCGACTTCGGTAATTGCTATGCTCCTGAGCCCTCTCCTTTTAACTGTTGACTGTATGTTCAGTCTTGGGTGATGCAGTAGCATTCTTGAGCTGTGCGCTATTCACCGCAGATGCTGAATATTCCCCATGGGGTAGGAAACTCTATTACCTGATATAAGCTGGACGAGATGGCACTCATGGCATGTATCCAGGGTCGCCCTATAATGGCGTTGTAGGCTATGTCCTAGTTCATGACATGGAATGTTGTTTCTAGGGTGACACCCTCGTCCAGAACGGGCAATGTTGTCTCTCCGGAGGTCCATTCAACTGCATTGTTAAAACATGTTAGCGTTATGCAGCGTGGTACTATCTTATCCTCGAGTCTCATTTGTGTGAGAACTCGAGGGTGAATAATACACGCGCCACTCCCGTCATCTACCATGATTCTTTTTACATCGGTATCTGAAATTCGTAAAGTAATGACAAGAGCTCGAAATAAGGAAAGGTCAAACCATGGGTATCTGACTTATCGAAGATGATACTATCTTCGAGGTCATCGTACCGTTCGTGGGTGATCAACCGCTTCAGTTTGTGTGTGGTGTTGAATTTCACATGGTTGATTGTTGCTTCGTCGCCTCCGCCGATGATCATTTGGATGGTGCGGGTGGGGGAGAGTGGCTTTGGGAAGCCTTGATGTTGTTCTCGTCCGCGGGAAAAATTTGCTTTTCCTCGGTCGCTCATCAACTCCCTTAGATGTCCTTGGTGGAGCATATTCACTACTTCTTTCCGTAGAGCTATGCAATCCTCAGTCTTATGGCCCCGTTCCTGATGGAACTCGCAGAAGGCATTCGACTTTCTGGAATTCGGGTCAGATTTCATCTTTTGTGGCCATTTTACCTTAGGGCCGAGTTTCTCCAGGGCGTAAACTATTTCTGAAGGGGAAACACAAAAATTGTGAGCATATAGAAGTGGAGGCATACCTCTTTCGTTTCGGTGAGTCCTCGTTTGTGGCTTGGATGGCCCTTCGGCTTGGCGGGGAGGTAGCGGGATGGCCGCTCTAACGTATGGTTGGTGCCTTTCCCGGTTGAAGCGTGGATTTGATGATCTCTTCGGCTGTCATTCCGATGATGTTTCCTTGATTCTATTTGGACTGATGTTAACCGTTGAGCTAGACCATTGAGGTTGTCTTCGTCTGCTCTCACCTCGACACAGTAAGCGTTGTGGATTTCTTCCCAAGTGGTGGGAGGGTATTTCATGAGTCTGCTTAACAACTTTCGGTCTCCCTCGAACCATTCTTGTTTAACCCATTTTGGAAGGCTGCTACCGCCATCTCCTCTTATACGTTTGGCAGGCTCATTCTTACTCTGTTGAACTGGTCAAGGAATTCCCTAAGTCCTTCACCAGGAGATTGTCTGATGGCGAATATGTCATTCACACTGGCTTCTGCTTTTTTGGCCCCGGCATGGGTGGTGACGAACTTGTCGTCCATTTCCTCGAACGTCACTATGGAACATCCTGGTAATTGTGAGTACCATGTTAAGGCTCCCCCTGTTAGGGTTTCGCCGAACTTCTTCAGCAGCACCGAAGGTACCTGCTCTTTCTAGTGGTCGTTGCCTTTTACCGTCGTGACGTAATGAATTCCATGGTCTTCAGGGTCCGTTGTGTCGTCATAGATTTTTAAATATGGCGGCATTTTGAAGGTTTTGGGTATGACATGTGGGGCTGCCTCCTCGTTGTATGGCTATTCCACGAACCGGCCGACATCCCGTTTTGGTAGAAGTTTCGGGGCGCCCGTATCTTATCGACCCTTTCTTGGTACTCCCTCATTTGGTCGCAGAGCTCTTTATTCTCGTTTTCCATTTCTTTCATTTTCTTCAGAATAGCTGTGAGCGCGTCGTTACCTGCATCAACAACGGCGTGAGTGTTACCTGTTGGGGGAGGAGCGTGTTGCTCGTTGATGGTTGTTGTGGTGTTAGCTCGTGCGACATTCCTACTCGTCCCTTGAGCGGGTTTGTCGAGTATGTTGTTTAGAGTACTTGTCAACCACGCCTCCGGTAATGTTTTCACTGCTAGCGGCGCTTCCTCCGTTGTGGACGTAGAGGCTCCCTTCTCATGTGAAGAGGTTACACTCCCATGAGGGGGAGGTGAGTCACTTCGCCTGGGTGAGGAATTCGGCGTCACGTTCTCTTCGTCTTCTCTTTCAACCTCGTTGGTGGTGCCTAGGAGGTTAGTAGTGACACCCATCAATGCTTTCAATCTTTCATTTCCTTTTCCTGCCATTGTTAGCTTGTGCAAACAAGAAAAAGATGGCTTTTGCTGTTGTTGTTTTTTTAGATCTAGAAGAAACTAAAATTTTAACTAGGAACTCCCCACAGACGGCGCCAAATTGTTTGACCAAAAAGTGTTAAGCCTTTTTGTTAAACTAAGTTGATGAGAAAACAATGGATGAATCCTAGTTAAATATAATAAATCCTAGATCTGAAGTTGGGTGTCTCAGTGATATGGGACTGTGTACCAATCAATGAATGCAAGAGTTCAATGATTGTCAATGCATGTGATGATAAAGACATGCAATAAATGTGAGTAATGACATTAAATGTAATTAGAAGGAATTTGTCACCTAAATATTAGATGAGTTGGATAATTCCTTCTTCTGACAGTAGCGTGTGACAATAGACTATGAAGATAGACAAAGGATTCTTGGATCTTGTGAATAAAATAGGTATATTGAACAATGGAATCAGTAGACAAGACAAGCTTTTTGAATGTTCTTGATAGTCAACTACTTACAATATGTTCTTATCAAAGAAGTGAAGATCCCCTTTTGTTCTCTATCTCTTCCTATTTGTAAAGGATAATCCTAGAGTATCCTAAATAGTACATTAGGGGAAATATTCAATGGAATATTCCTTTTCATAATTCTAAAATTTATTTTAGCCGTTGCTGCTACTCATTTTCTACTCGACCTCGGCATGACCCTCTCTCTTGGAAACTCCTCGCCACTGAGCCGTGGTTGGTCTCGACCACGTCTCGTCCATTTGTATCTACTAAGCTTAGCCTAACTTTGATCCATACCAGAAGTATTTTATCTTGAAGTCCCAAAACGCATATCGAACATATGGTGGAAATCCAACAAAAGGAACAAGAGGAGAAGGAACACATGGGGAGGATGGTCAAGTTCAGCCACTTTGGTTCACCTTAAATAGACAAAATTGTATACTTTGACCTTACAATGAAAGTACACGCATGTGGTAGTAGTAGTATGATTTTTGACATGATGTGGACAAGGGAATGGACAGGAAGAAAGGAACAAACAACTTGGCTGAACAATAATGTTGCGTACAAGAGTACTCTTTGCTTGTATTGGGTCTAATTTGACTACCTAATACACATACAGAACCCATCTAAACTGTAGGTTGACCCAATTTTGATATGTCTAGCTCAACCCTAACATTGGCGGATCCACAGACCACATTTATAGCATCAACGGTTTTACATGACGTATGACTTCTAAAATTTGAGTGATTTATTTCATTTATTGTGATATTAAATGAATGTTTTCTTGCTCTTTAGGTCAAACATAAGCGTGGCGTTTGTTTCAATTTTTAGAATTTTCGACCTGGAATGAACACAATTAAACTTACCTTTCTAAATGAGGAGATAAATGTCCAAGGAAGATTTGAGATTTGAGCTCTGCGAATAGAGTCGCCTTTAATAGCTGCGAATATAGTCGCCTTTAATAGAGAGAACTATTTCTCCGTATTGATGTATCAAACCAGTTCAACCTATAAATACAAAAGTTATCCTTGAACAGTAAGACTCCTTCACGGACACACATTAAGAGTCCAACTGCATGCAATACGGAGTCTGGTGCATTCTAGTCTCCTATCTGCACAACAACTAAACGAGGGCGGATTTATATGGGAGATAATAGAACACGTGAACACTTTCGGTAAAATTAGATATCTTTTTGTACATATTCTTACAATTGTAATAATATTGACTGTTGGCACCTATGCTCCAAGAAGGTTGAATGAGGTACTTGGTTGAAGGTTGAGTTATTTATGAAGAGAAGTAGAGATCACCCACTAAATATATTTTTTTCCTTATTTTTTAGTGCACTCATATCCTAAAAATCCTACATCCGCCTCTGCAACTGGTATATTGTAAAAATACATTATCATCCTTTACAGTGTACACACTTAACCCCTAAAGTGGAGCTTTTTGGCGCGAATTTGAACTAGCAAAACCTCCAACATGGTATCTAAGACCGGGTGAAAATCAAAAAAGAAAAGGAAAAACACTAGTGGGAACACATTGGAGTAGGTCAATTTTAGCCACCTTCATTCACTATAAGTAGACAAATTTATATTATACACTAGTATATGACTGAACAACTTAATATTTGAGGTTCACGGAAAGATTCTGGACAGAAGTATTCAAACTTGGACCCTACAAAGCAGGAAAGACATTACCACATTTGGTGTATGATTTTTGACATGATGGGCCAATGGAATGGTTAGGAAGAAAGGAACAAACAATTTTTGGGTGATAGAGCAATAATGTCGCCTACAAGCTTAGCTTACTACTGTTTGTTTGTCCTGCTCTAATTTGACCACCTAATTAATAAGGAACAAACAACTTGGGTGTTAGTTGTTTTTCTTTTCAACTATATTACTAATTTTATTTTATTTAAGAAAAAGATTATACTAGTATCTACATTTATATATGCACTAGTCAACTTAATTAAAGGGCCCTAGAAATAAACCTGTTTTAAACCAAATAGAAAATCCATATTCTTATAACTTGAAATTTTGCATGAACTAAACCAAAATAGAATTCATTAGCTTCCAATTAAAATTAAACTTCGCTAACATCATCGATACGTATTATTATGTCCTATATTAAACGTCCAAATTTCTAAAAATACGTAAATTAATTATAAGGCATTACGAACTCTCGTGCATGTAAGTTACTTTTAGCCGAATTCAAAGTATATGTTGAATTTCAACCGGAAAGAGGAAAAGAAACTTAATTTATTTAAAAAAATCTGTAAAAGTATATAGTACGTGGTCTAGTAATCAATGAAATGAAGTGAATTGATAAGTATTGAAGTATTCGAATTTCAATGGAAGCAAAAGTACTAGCAAGTAATTTCATACCATATGTTCAAATCTTAGAATATTGGTAAATAGAATTACTTGATATTTGATAAAATATATTAGTCAAGATACACGTAGATTGATGTTATGTCACATAATAAAAGAGATATAGTAGTGATAAAACTGAACTTATCCACACCAGTGAGCCAGCCGTTATGACAAAACTACATTTTGGGTGGAGGTTTTGTCCAACAATAATGTTGTTATACATTCTCATGTGCAATGTGTCTTTCTTCTTCCCTTTCTTTACACAAAGCCCAGATCTTTGTCCCCCCGCAACCAAACAGGAAAAAAAGGAACAAAGGATTTAAATAATTTATTTTGATTCTCTTGTCTGTGATTGTAAGAAACTAATTAAGGGTTTTTAATTAGTATATCTGTTTCTTTAATTAGAAAATCAGCTAATCAAGCTTGCTCACGCTTTAGCTAGGGCACCTTTTTGTAAAAATTGCATGGATCGCTTTATTTGATCGTCCCTTTTTAATTTATACCCGTTTTATTTTTTTTTATTTGTATCCGTACTCATTTTTTTGTTAAAAGCATTTTAAAAAGACAATTTTGCGCTTCTTTAATAAAAGGTAGACTGCAGGACAAAACTTCAGCATGTTTTAGCAAATGAACTAAATAACTCCAGCTTGCATTAACAAAAACTCATTAGAAAATTACGTACTCCAAGACAAAAACTTAAGCATGTTTAATCTGAAGTTTTAGCAAATGAACAAAAAAACTTAAGCATGTTTAGTCTGAAGTTTTAGCAAATGAACTAACAAACTTAAGCACGTTTAGTCTGAAGTTTTAGCAAATGAATTAAATAACTTCATCATGTTTAGTCTTAAGTTTTAGCAAACGAACTAAATAACTTCAACAACATTAGCAAAAACTCATTTGAAAATTACATATTACATGACAAAAACTTAAGTATATTTAGTCTGAAGTTTTAGCAAATGAACTAAAAAACTTAAGCATATTTAGTCTGAAGTTTTCGCAAATGAACTAAATAACTTAAGCATGTTTAGTCTGAAGTTTTAGCAAATGAACTAAAAAACTTAAGCATATTTAGTCTGAAGTTTTCGCAAATGAACTAAATAACTTAAGCATGTTTAGTCTGAAGTTTTAGCAAATGAACTAAATAACATCAGCATGTTTAGACTGAAGTTTAGGATAAAACTCATGACAAAACTGTAGACTACATGATAAATAACTTCAGCATTCATGGAAGTTTTAGCTTCAATATGAAACAACTTCATGCTACATTAGCATGAAGTTTTAGCTTCAAGGTGAAACAACTTCATGCAAGTGTAATTGTGAAGATGAATCTGAACAAGTTTATACTTTTTTGATAAAGCTGGTGAGAGAAGATGAGGAGATCTTTTTTCACAAATGAGGTTGCAGACCACACGATTAATACATGATGCATGTTTTATTCTTTTGGCAGAGGTGCAATTGTCATATTATTACGAATATCAGTTAACTACTAATCAATAATTTCTAAAAATAAGGTACATATTAAAATATGAACAGAAATATAAGGTACCGCCGCAAACCCACCTTTTTCTACGTCTGATTCGATAGAACAGGGGTCTGCCCCACCATCTTTTATTTTTGAGTACTCGCTTTTGATTTGAGTACTAGTCAAGAAAGCACCTTGTATAAAATGCTAAGGCTTATACATTTAACTAAAACGGCTATCTATCTATATATATATACTTTGGTGTTAATTTGTTACAACGGCAAGTAGCATGTCCATATCCATTTCATGACAATATCTACCTGGAGATTCTGTCAATAATAGTGTCTGAGAGTTATTTTCCTCTGAGTTTAATAATAGGCTTGACTTTTATATATCCGATAAACTCGTTTCAAATCAGAATAATCACAACTCCAGTGCTGACTAATCAATTGAGATTTAACTTGCAAACCGCATATTTTATCCAATTAGAAAATAAAATTTTAGAATAAAGAGCTTGGATAGGATTTCTTTAGCCTTAATTAATGATTTCAAGTTCGAATCTTGATAATAAAAAAGAAAATTTGGTAGGAAATATTTTTCTTTTCAATAGGCCTTACATGCTCTGAATCCGAATTAGTCAAACCCCAATATAAATAGAAGATTTAGGGGTCGGTAAAATAGGTTAAAATGGATAAAATATTAAATTGGGTAAATTGAAATTATAGAGGAGAATTCTTCAATTGGACAGTACAGGGCAAGTTGGTTGTCTCATCAAACAACTATATTGCCTAAATAATAGAGGTCAAAGTCTTGAAGGTATACAAACTCGTCAGTAGCTCCCACTTAAGAGATTGTTGTTTGGACATGTTACTCAATCTGATTAGTACTCCCTCCATTTTAATTTAATAAATAAATATTATTAATCTGTTTAAAAAAGAATTATACAGTTTTATATTTAGAAATAATTAATTTTAAAATTTTTATTTTACCCAATTTACTCTTAATGATAAGCTTTTATAGCCATACAAATAGTATGACCCTACAAAACTTTTACCCCCTAAGCTTTTAGGACCACATATTTCAAAAGTCTATTTTTCTTTTTTAAATATTGAGCCAAGTTAAACTACCTCATTTAAATTGAAACTGAGGGAGTAGTTGGTTTGCCGCGTGTTAATATTTATGATCTGCATTTTGCAAAAGTCACGAGCTTGAGTCGTGTTATTGCCATGTGACCAGGAAGTCATAGGTACGAGCAACAGAAACAACCACTTGCATCTTCCAGAAATGTAGGGTAAAACTGCATACAATAGACCTTTTATGATTCGATCTTTTCTCGACCCGAGTATAACAAGAGCTTAGCTAATCAGACTGTCTTTTTTCTATTTTGCAAAAGTCAACATAATATATATGGACAAGGGAGATTGACTTCCTGTTTCGCTCCTAGAACTAGAAGTTAAGTTCAATTATTAATTCAAAATTTAAAATTATATATTGATGTCGTTATATAAAAAGCATTATACATGAAGACGCTTTGAATATTCATAAAAAGGTCTAAGTTATCTATTGAAGCAAGTCCTCTTTCTGTATTATGTTGTAGACTTGTAGTACCTATATAGAATCATCAATCAAATACGATTTTCAACTTTATATTTTTATCGTGGTAAAGTTGAAGTAGAGTAAAATGAAGTAGAATTAAACGTCTCAATGAGAAAAAAAAAATAACAATAAGAAATAATACTAATAAATTCGGCTAGACAAGATTAACAACAAGATACATACACATGCATGTATAAACTACTATCTATAATTTATATGAGCATATGTTTAATAAGGATTTAAAGCTTATGAATTTAAGATTTCATTTCTTTTAAAGTATGAATTCTACATTAATAATTTGAATATAGCCAAAAAATCTATTATGATAACAAACTTTAGATAAAATTATTGAATTCGGCCGACCAGAACTAACAAACTAGCTCCCCTTGTATATAAGAAGTATCAAAAGACAGGAGTTCACTAACATGGATTTTCCATTCACGAGTAAAAGTCATCTTGTGCTCTAACATTGTAGTATATTATATATGCCTAATAATGTTATAAAATAAAAGCTGTAAAGTAAATAAATTGAAGACAATCATACAGAGAGATTGATATATTATTCAACTTCAAACTGATCTACATAATGAATTGACATTTTTTCCTTTTATAAGAAGAAAGGAAGTTGTTGTGTAAGTTGCTACAGCAAGCTGCTGTGCAAGCTGTTGGTGCAAGTTGTTGTGTAAGTTGCTTGTAAGTTTCCACTGCAAGCTGCTTGTAAGCTCCTACTGCAAGCTGCTACGTAAGCTTCATGTAAGTTGTTATTGTACTAGCTATAAATAATCTTCTACAGGAGTAATATTTATCCACAACAGAGTACCGAAATGATAAGCTTCTTCAGGAAGCTTTTTTCAATAGAGTACTAAATAGATAAATATATTTATAGTAGAGTCCAATATAGGTAAGCTTCTTCAGGAAGCTTATTTATAACAGAGTACTAAATGGACATTCACAATATAATATATTTATAACACTCTCCCTTGGATATTCATTAAAAGATAATGTGTCTCATTAAAACATTATTAGGAAAAATCCCAGTGAACGAAAAAGAGTACACATATTTAGTAATACGCATTGCTAGCTGCCTCTTTAAAAATCTTAAAAGGAAAACCCTGTGGGAAACTTAGTAAGGAAAAAAGAGTACAACATGTATTTTACTCCCCCTTATAAAAATCTTATTTTAAATATTTGAGTCTTCTCATTCCAATCTTGTATATCATCTTCTCAAAAGTTGAAGTTGGTAAGGATTTAGTGAATAAATCTGCCATATTGCCACTTGAATGGATTTGCTACACATCGATATTACCATTCTTCGGGAGATCATGTGTGAAGAATAAATTTGGTGAAATGTATTTTGTTTTATCTCCTTTCATGAATCCGTCCTTTAATTGGCTTATGCATGCAACATTATTTTCGTATAATATTGTGGGTCCTTTATTACATTCCAACTCACATATTTCTCAAATAAAATAAATCACTGATCTCAACCATACATACTTCCTAATTGCTTCATGAATAGCTATTATCTTAGCATGATTTGAAGAAGTAGCAACAATAGATTGCTTTGTGGAGCGCCGTGATATGATAGTACCTCCACATTAAACACGTACCTGATTTGAGACCGAGCTTTATGGTGATAAGATAAATAACTTGCATCTGCATAACCAACAAGATATGCACTACCTTTGTTAGCATAAAATAAACTCATATCAAGACTTTTCTTTAAATATCGCAATATATGCTTAATCCGATTTCAATATCTCTGTGTAGGAGAATAGTTATATCTTGCTGGTAAATTAAACAGAAAATGCTGTGTCAGGACTTGTAGCAATAGCAAGATACATAAGTGCACTTTGAACTGAGATAGGGTATTTCGGGACCCAAGAGTTCTTCATCCTCTTCTGGAATTCGGAACGAATCCTTATTCACAAGTGATCGAAAACTATTGGTGTACTTAATGGGTGCGCTTTATCCGTGTAAAAGCGTTTAAACCTTTCTGTATAGGCAGATTGATAGATAAAGGGTCCGTCTGCTAACAATTTTCATACTAAGACAAAGTTTTATTTTTCCAAGATCTTTCATCTCAAATTCTTTCTTAGAATATTCAATTGTCTTTTGGATCTCTACTGGAGTTCCAATAAGATTTATGTCATCAACATAAACAGCAAGGTATATGAAATTCTAGTGAGATTTTCTTTATAAAATACATGGACAAATAACATCTTTTATGTAACCTTCTTTCAGCAAATATTTACTGAGACAATTATACCAGATACGCCCAGATTGCTTTAAATCGTACAAAGATTTTTATAATTTGATCGAATACATTTCTCGATACTTTGAATTCTATGCTTCAAGCATTCTAAATCCTTCAGGGATATTCATATAAATTTGATCAAATAAGTCATATATATTATGAAATGCATTTAAATGTGTCACGATCCAAATTCTCAACCTTAGGGATCGTGATAGCGCCTAACACCACACTTGCTAGGCAAGCCAATGTTATAATTAGAGTAGCTAATTTCCTTTGATTATTTTCTTAAGCATCAATAAATAAATTTAAAGTAAACTTAATTTAAATAATTTTCAAAGATAAAATAATAAACAATTGAATAAAAACGAACCACGAACTAATCATATAATAGATCTAGAACTATCTTAGAGTCTGGTGTCACAATTCACGAATTACTAAAGAATACTACAAACACTAGGCTGAAAGAAATAGTGTAATTGTTCTGAATATACTAAAACAATTTTATAAAAATAGGAGAAGACTCTTGGGATCTGCGAACGCCGGCAGATATATCTCGTGTCTCCGAATAAATAGATGGCTGCTCTAAAAATCTCTACTGCTGGCTAGTACCTGGATCTGCACAAAAGAGTGCAGAGTGTAGTATCAGTACAACTGACCCCATGTACTGAGTAAGTGCCGAGTCTAACCTCAACGAAGTAGTGACGAGGCTACCGCGAGGCATTAACAACATATAACCTGTGACAATAATATATACAATAACACAATAAAATAATTCTACACGAACAAGAAAAATATAACCGAGACAATAAATATAAAGCAAGAAGGAAATCTAAAAAAATAATTAAGTACTACAACAACAATGAAATAACTCAGCCGCCTTTTCTAGGCCTCAGCTATAACCAACTCTCAAATAATTTCAAAGTTTCCAAACTTTAACTTTAAATAAAAGTAGTGCCAAAATATGAAAAATAGTAAGTTTTCAAATTTTTGTTTTTCTTTGAAAATCAGTAAAAATATAAATGTCCTCCCTAATCGCTCCTTGTTGCAGCGTGCAACCCGCTCCCACCTTTCCACCCTTATTGCTCCTCCCTAAATATATCACCTTATTACTCATGTTGCGGCGTGCAACCCGATCTCACCTGTCCACCCTTATCACTCCTTGTTGCGGCGTGCAACCTGCTCCCACCAGACATATCATATCAATTTATTCATAATTTCACAATTCAAGTCAAAGTCTTTCACAATATTTATGTCTCGATAATTGTAAACAGAAAACAGTATAACTCGTAAGCTTCAACCAATATCATTTTACAATAAAATCAACCAGAATATATGTAAACACCGTAACGCTGCCAACCCATCTCAATCTTTATGTACTATGATAGAATCAAGAGAACATCCAACAGTTTTAACACACTTGCAACAGCAATTGGCCATAATCGATTGAAATCAAATGGCCATGTAAACCTCAACATCCCTAAGACAGTTAAACTGCAATTCTCATAACTTCCTCAATATTATCAAAAATGAAAGCAACAGGAACATAAATATATATGTGCCTCGTAGAAACAATGCCAACTACTCAACCGTTTTTTACCACAAGGGAACCAAATAAACAACCAATACTCTTTCCAAAATAACCACAACAATATTTAACAACAACGGAATAAGGCCAAGTAATCGTAGAAACAATAATGAACATAGAACAATTAAGCCGGGAATCAATTAACTTGGGAACGGGGAAGAGATCATGTTTAACAGACCATTTGGTGGTGCATAGATACTCGTCACCTCACCTATACATCACACACATGCATTTCACATAGCAAATAAGTGGGGACTCCTATTCCCTCAAGTCAAAGTTAGACCAAACACTTACCTCAAATTCGCAGGCCACTCATTGCTCAATTATAGCTTTTCCCTTTGAATTCACCTCCAATACACTCGGATCTAACCATAATCTCATTTAATATCATTAATTAAGGCTAAAAGAACTAACTTTACTGAAAATTATAATTTTTCCTAAGTTTTTTCAAAAAAAGTAAAAATCCGGCATCGGGCCCGCTTGGTCTAAACTCGGGGTTCGGACCAAATTACATTTACCCATTCACCCACGAACCCAAATATACAATTAGTTTCGAAATCAGACCTCAATTCGAGATAAATATTCGATTTTTACAAAACTCCCTAATTCTACCCAAACCCTCAATTTTTACCATGAAAATTCTTAGTTTTTGATTTAAAAGTGATGAAAAATAATGAGTAATTGAAAGAATAAAGTTTAGAATTGATTATCTATGACTTGGAGGTGATATTTGGTGAAGAAATTCGTTCCTAGGGCTGTGGGGTTCGAAAATTTGAAGAAGAAGAAGTCTGCCCGTTTTATATATATTTTTCTGCCAGCTATTCTGCCTCGTTTTTGGTTCCAAACGATCCCAAAACTCAATTTTTTATGTCTCCAATGGATTTCTTGTGAAATTTTAGTCAAGTTAGGCTTTTGAATCACTCAATTTGACCTTATAATGAAGGAGATATGTAGGTTTTAATATTTGCAAATAATGCAGATTTTTAATACGCCGTCAGTGGCAGTTTCGTAATTAACCTGAAAAATCTGACAACCTTAGTAAAATAGCCATAAAATCCTCATACGATGTCCAAATTCGATGATTCTTTTTGCTACGGGTCCTTCATTACAATACAGATCTAATACTTTATTCAAACAGAAATCGGAGCTCATTTGTTCAATATGATATCATTTATGCTTGAAGAAACGATGTCGAAGCATAAGAAAGAACGAGTGCAACACAACCCAAACCTATTTGAAACTCACCCAAGCTCTCGGGGCTCTAAACCAAATATGCATGCGAGTCTAAAAGTATCATAAGGACTTGCTCGTGCGATCAAATCATGAAAATAACATGTAAAACTATGAATTAAACCTCAAAACTCATTATTTTTCTCAAGAACACTTAAAGTACACTATTTAGCAACCAGATGTCCGAATTACGTCAAACGAACTCCGTTTTTCACCAAATTTCATAGGCAAGGCCTAAATATCATAAAAACCCTGTATCGAGCTACAGAACCACAATACGGGACCGATACCAACGGTTTCAAACATAAATTCCTTTCTTTATTTCATTAATATTTCAGCAAAATAATTTCTTTCAGAAATTGATTTCTAAGGCTTGGGACCTCGGAATTCATTTTCGGGCATACACTAGAGTCCCATATTTTACTGCGGAACTCTTAGGATCATCGGAACACGGATCCGAGTTCGTTTACTCAAAATGTTGACCAAAGTCAATTTTAATAAAATTTTAACTCTAGAAATTATTATTTCTTATATTTTCACATAAAAGCTTTTTGTTTTCACGCTCGGACTGCACACGCAAATCAAGGTATTTAAAATTAATCTTTTTAGGACTATTAAGCCTAGAACGGAGTCTAAATTTCACAGAATGACCCCTTGGGTCATCACAAAATGGCATGACATCTTCACGTGTCTGAACTAAAAGTCTGATCCTCACAATCTTTTACAATATTGTGCACTAAATTGTATCAAATATATCAGCGATGATCATTTTGTATCAGTTCCTAAGCGGCATAACTTTGTTGAGATCTCATCCCTTTCTTTATTTTCAGGTACCTGAGCTTTTTATGGAGTTTCTTGAAATGTTATGTCATGGGATCTTCTAAAGCTCATTTCCTCCTTATTATGATCACTTTGATCATTTACTCCTATCATTTTTTAAAAATTGTTACCTTTGGAACCGATCGATTTAATACACTTCATGCGTGCAGTAAACTTTATCCTTCAGGGACTTTAATTTTAATAGGAACATTAATATGATATTTTATTTTAGATCAAAAAATGCTTTTGGCATTTGGCTTGAATGATCTTCTGAGTGAGTATCATATTAATTATAATTCGATTCATATAACATATTTTTCAGCTGCTTATCCCATCCCCCAAATGTTATAAAAACTAATATGTATTCCCAATCTTCTTTGGAAACTTATATTTGTGTATTGTGGTTGAGAAATTAATCATACCACATATCAATAGTTATTAGATAGTAAAAATATTTGATTTCTGATCCAGAATAAATTATAAGGGGAGGACTTATCATAGCTTGTTGGTTTAATGCATACAAATACTATTGTATGCAATTTAGAAAATCTTAGACCAACACATGAAGCTTTATTTTTATAAGAAACAGTTTAGCCATTAATAAGAGGAATTCAATGCTAAACCAGTTTGGATATAAACCAATATTATCAAGATGAACTGTCTAGATCTCATATTCTGAATGAGAAAAGCAATTTCAAATGCTAAACTGTTGGTTGACAACAAACACACATAAATATCTCATTTATGCATCTATAAGTGGTTCACATGACAGGTGAATGGTTTCATATTCACATTTTATATATGCCAGAATTTAGGGGTCTTAGTCCCAACTTTAGTTAGTATAATCAAATTTATTATGAAAAAGCAACACAAGAGAATTCCTGAAGAATCTTCTATCAGTATATTCTTATATGAATTCTAAAATATCTCATTACAACCTCTCTACCCTTTCTTGGGTAAGGGTAAGGTCTGCGTACACTCTACTCTCCCCAGACCCGACTAGTGAGATTTTACTGGGTATGTTGTTGTTGTTGTTAAATGAAAACTTCAAGTTTATCATGGTATTTGGCATCTCTTAGTAAACTTCTGATTTATTGTGGCTACTTTTGTATTAGTAAACTTCTGATTTACTGTGATACAAGATGTAGTATAAATTGAAGAATAAGGCGGGTAACTTCTCACATACATGTTATTTTACCCCCTATGATTGTGGAAACATGAAGATTTTCGATCTTCTAATCATTTGTAGTGTCAGTATGATAGCCATTTGTATTAGTAAATTTCTCGTTTATTACAATATATGTCTTGACCACAATCATATAATATGAATGATATATTTGCATATATATCTTCGAGAGACTTCATTTATTATCCACAATCTAATATAATTCGGACACTACTGGTGTCATGTATCTTCTAGACAAACAATTAGTTCTTCAGGAGTTTTTGATGCAATTTTTACTATCAAATATTGCTCAAACACTTCTGGTATCATGAGAGAAAATCATAATCAAATGAACAATATAAAGACAATTCTAAATTTATAAATGACAAAAAATAAGAATTTTAGTATTTTTACTAACAACTTTGTGACAAATATCTCCTTCAGGGAGAAACACCATTAACATCTGAATATTTTATATCAAAGCGGCAACCACATAGTCATTACATCCTTATGAGAAAGATACATGAGTTGTTATATTTTACGGGGTAGTTAATAACAACTAACCATAATATATCAACGTAGCTATATTAGAATTTGAATAAAAAATTATCAAAGATGTTTGACGTACAACAGGTACATGAAACAATGATCTCTATACCACAAAAATAATATTTATATTCTTTGCTATTCTACCTCATCAGGAGGTGAGTTGTTTTATTTCTTCATTCACTTCAAGTAATAAAAATGTGCTTCAAAATAACTTTGAATAGCGCATTATTTTGTTGAAGCCCAAGAAGACACCACTTCATAATATTTTCCGCTTCAGCAGAAAATTTTAGTTGTTTACTACTTCAGGAGTAAATTTTAATGCTTTACTACTTGAGGAGTAAATTTAAAATACGAATATTGAGTATATATTCTCTCAATCATATTACCCTGGAGGTGAATCATAATATATTTACATCAAAAGAATATTTATACTTACAAGATTTATTAGTATTTATCACATTCAATTTAGAGAATGGATATTATTGTCATGACCCAAATTCCAACCATCGAAATTGATGACGCCTAATATCATACTTTTAAGAATGTTAGAGTTTAGCTAACCGTTTTCTTTAAAAATTTATTTGAACATAAGTAAACAAGCTAAATCAGGTGATAACAAATGCGAAATTTAAATAAATATTGCTTAACCTTGAAACTATTACTACCACCCAGAGCTGGTGTCACAATCCACGAACGTTCTATGAATAGCTACAAATATTAGTCTGAAAGAAAAGTACATCTGTCTCGTAAGAAAATAAAATAGAAATGTAGAACATAAAAGGGGACGCCAGGGCCTGCATACGCCTGCAGGACTACCTTGGGTCTCCTGAATGAATCTTTGCAACCAACCTCTCGATCATCCACAATCAGCTCCAAAATCTGCATAGAAAGTGCAGAGTGCAGTATCAGTACAACCAACCCTACGTACAGTTAAGTGCCGAGCCTAACCTCGACGAGGCAGTGAAGAGGCTATGGCGAGGCTTTTATAACATAACCTGCATACAGTTTATAATAAAGCAAAAGGAAGTACGAAACGAAATGGAACAGTAACTTGTAGTAAATAAATATGGAACCCAGCTATCTTGCTAGTACTCAGGTATAACCAAATCCTTAGAAAAGTCTCAGTGCCACATAATATAGTCACAACAGAGGTAGAATACATAAACAATAAAATGATGCGGCGCGCATCCCAATCCCATCATATAATCAGTAACACTGTGGACATTCACCCTTATTACTCTTGTTGCGGCGTGCAACCTGATCTCACATGTCCACCCTTATTACTCTTCAATATATCTCCCTTATTCCTCCTATTGCAGTGTGCAACCGAATCCCACCTGTCCACCCTTATTGCTCCTTGTTGCGGCGTGCAACCCGATCCCACCAGACAATCACATTTCACCCTTATTCCTCCTCAATAAGTCACCCTTATTACTCCGGTTGCGGCGTGCAACCCGATACCACCATATCAATACCAATCACACAACTAGAACATGTATTTCACAATTTAGTTCATGATCCTCCACAATATTTAAGCCTCAACCAAAGCTAACAGAAATCAATACAATTATGAAAATTCACCAATTAATACTACACAGCGAGACCAACCGAAATATACTATGAAACACCGACTAACAACTTGAACCAATAATGTAACACAATGAAATTATGTAACAACTAATACTTTCAATAAGGATATAACATCTAGCAAGAAGCAATTAGACATAGAAGCATCAATAAACATGAAACAATTAAGACCGAAAGATAATAAATTGGAAACAGGGAAGGGAACAGACTAAACAATTAATTTGGCGGCGCATAGGTACTCGTCACCACACCTATACGCCACGCACACGGAATTTCACATAGCAATCAAGTCGGGAATCCCTAATCCCTCAAGTCAAAGTTAGACCAAACACTTACCTCAATTTTGCAGGCCACTCACTGCTCAAGTACAACTTTCCCTTTAGAATTCACCTCCAACCCACTCGTATCTAATCATAATTAGTTTAATATCATCAATTATTGCTAAAGGAATCAACTTTAATGCATAATTACTGATTTCCAAGATTTTCCCCAAAAAGTTAAAATCCGACCCCGGGCCCGCTTGGTCCAAACTCAAGGTTCGGACCAAAATCCATTTACCCATTCACCTCCGAGCCCGAATATGCAATTATTTCCGAAATTCAACCCCAAATCGAGGTCTAAATCCCCAATTTTGTAAAATTCCCAATTCCCCCAAAATTCCTAATTTCTACCCTTAAAGAATAAGATTAAAGACTAGGAATTTATTAAATGATGATGGAAATCGAAGAAAACAAGTTAAAATGTGCAAACCTATGATTGGGTATCGAAATCCCTCTTCAAGAATCGCCCTACGTTGAGTTCTAATGAAGGAGTTGTGAAATTTTTTAAAAATCCCGTGTTGGTTCTGTTTTATTACACAGGCATCAGACCTTCATCGCATTTGCGAGGGGTCTGGCGCGTTCATGAAGCAGTGTCTCTAGTAGCCTTCGTGTTTGCGAGATACTCTCCGCGTTCATGAAGGCTTATTCCCACTAGACTTCTCGTTCGCGAGCCTTGTGTCGTGTTCGCATAGAGTATGATCCCCTCCCCTAGGTCCCAATGTTTCGCGTTCGGGGTAGCCTGGCCACGTTCGTAAAGGGTATTCCCCCAACGCTCCACGTTCACGTAGAAGAAAATCTCCCCTAGACAAGTTTATTCTTCGCGTTCGCGTTCGCGTTCACGTTCGCGTTCGCGTGAGAAGCTTAGCGAATGCGAAGAAGGAAACAGCAAGTGCTGAAGCTGCGAAACTCACCCGATCCCTCGAGGCTCCAAACCAAACATGCAAACAACTCTAACAACATCATACAGGCTTGCTCGTGCGATCAAATCTCCAAAATAACACCTAGAACTACGAATTTAGCACCAAAACTCATGAATTCCTCAAGAACATTTCAAAATTACTATCTTCTCAACCGGACGTCCGAATCATGTCATATAAACTCCATTTCTTACCAAATTTCACAGACATGGTCTAGATATTATAACGGACCTGTATCGGACTCCAGAACCAAAATACGGGCCTGATACCATCAAAAATCAAGCATAAATCACATACTTTAAAACTATAAATTTTCTGGAATTCAATTTTAGTCAAAAATTCATTTCTCGGGCTATGGATCTCGGAATTCGATTCCGGACATGCGCCCAACTCCCATATTTTCCTACAGACCCGGATCCGGGTCCATTTACTCAAATCGTTGACCAAAGTCAACTAAAGATCATTTTAAAATCCCAAAAAATATTTTTTCATATATTTTCACAAAAAGTCTTTCCGGATCTAGGTCCAGACTGCGCATGCAAATCGAGGTGAATGAAAATAAGACTTTAAGGCTAACGAGCTTAGAATAGAGTCTTAATTCATAAGATGGCCCTTTGGGTCATCACAATCTCCACCTCCAAAATAAACTTTCGTCCTTGAATGGACATAGAAAAGTACCTGAACTGGCTAACAAGTGGGGATATCTACTCCGCATGTCCGACTCGGACTCCCAAGTAGCTGCCTCAACGGGTTGACCTCTCCACTGCACTCGAACTGAAGTTGTAACTCTTTGACCTCAACTGACGAACCTGGCGGTCTAGAATGGATGCTCCTCCTCATAAGTCAAATCCTTGTCCAACTGGACAGAGCTGGAATCCAACACGTGGGATGGGTCACCATGATATTTTCGGAGCATGGACACATGGAATACCGGATGAACTGAGGATAACCCTGGAGGCAACAAAATTCTATAAGCTACCTCCCTCACTCTCTCGAGAATCTCAAATGGCCCGATATACCTAGGGCTCAACTTGCCCTTCTTCCCAAATCTCATAACACCCTTCATGGGTGATACCCGAAGTAATACTCTCTCTCCGACTATGAATGCTACATCACGAACTTTACGGTCAGCAAAACTCTTTTGCCTGGACTGAGTTGTACGAAGTCGATCCTGTATAATCTTGACCTTGTCCAAGGCCTCCTGAACTAAGTCTGTACCCAATAACCGAGCCTCTCCCAACTCAAATCATCCAACTAACGATCTGCACCGTCTACCATATAATGCCTCATAGGGAGCCTTCTGAATACTCAACCGGTAGCTGTTATTGTAGGCAAACTCCGTTAATGGTAATAATTGATCCCACGATCCTCTGAAATCTATAACACAAGCGGGGAGGAATGTTGTGCTCGGATTGCCCGTCCGTCTGAGGATGGAATGTTGTGCTCAACTCGACCCGCGTACCCAACTCACGTTGTACTGCTCTCAAAAAGTGCGAGGTAAACTACATACCTCGATCAGAAATGATAGACACGGGCATACCGTGAAGACGAACGATCTATCAAATATAAATCTCTGCCAATCGCTCCAAAGAATAAGTACTTGCCACATGAATGAAGTGTGCTGATTTAGTCAGCCTGTCCACAATAACCCAAACAGCATCGAACCTCCTCTGAGTCCGTGGAAGCCCAACAACAAAGTCCATAGTGATACATCCCCACTTCCACTCAGGAATCTCCATCTGCTGAAGAAAACCGCCGGGTCTCTGATGCTCATACTTCACCTACTGACAATTCAAGCACCGAACCACGTAAGCAACAATATCCTTCTTCATCCTTCGCCACCACTAGTGTTGTCGCAAGTCCTGGTACATCATAGCAGTACCCGGGTGAATAAAATACCGAGAACTGTGAGCCTCCTCAAGGATCAACTCACAAAGTCCATAAACATTAGGCACACATACTCGACCCTGCATCCTTAACACACCATCATCTCCAACTGTAACCGGCTTGGCATCACCATGTCGGACTGTGTCCCTAAGGACCATGTGAGGGTCATCATATTGCCGATCTCTGATATGCTCGTATAAGGAAGATCGAACGACTGTACAAGCTAGAACACGACTAGGCTCTGAAATATCCAACCTCATGAACTGATTGGCCAAAGTTTGAATGTCTGAAACTAGCGGCCTCTCACTGATTGGATTGAATGCAAGGCTGCCATACTCACTGCCTTTCTACTCAGTGCATCGGCCACCACATTGGCCTTTCCCGGGTGATACAATATAGTGACATCATAGTCTTTCAATAGCTCTAGGAATCTCCTCTGCCTCAAATTGAGATCCTTCTACTTGAACAAATACTGAAGATTGCGATGATCCGTGAAAACCTCACACGGCACACCATAAAGATAGTGACATCTTCAACGTGTGAACAATGACTGCCAATTCTAAGTCAGGGACAGGGTAATTTTTCTCATGATCCTTCAACTTCCGAGACGCATATGCGTTCACCCTGCCCTCCTGTATCAATACCGCTCTGATCCCAACACGGGAGGCATCACAATATACCATGAAAGATTCTGAATCTGATGGCAATACCAACACCGGTGCGGAAGTCAAGGCTGTCTTGAGCTTTTGACAACTCACCTCACTCTCGTCCGACCATATGAATGGGGAACCCTTATGAGTCAACTTAGTCATTGGGACTACTATAGATGAAAACCCCTCCACAAACCGGCGGTAGTAACCCACCAAACCCAAGAAGCTCCTGATCTTTGTGGCTGAAGTGAGTCTAGGCCAATTCTTGACTACCTCAATCTTCTTAGGATCTACTTGAATACCCTCTGCTGATACGATGTGACCCAAGAAAGAGACTGAATCCAACCAAAACTCGAACTTTGTAAATTTAGCATACAACTGACTGTCCCTCAAAGTCTGAAGCGCTATCCAGAGGTGCTGCTCATGCTCCTCCCGACTGCGGGG
>ML416083.1:3130-19780 GCA_005239525.1 Nicotiana knightiana | reverse complement strand
GGGGGGGGGGGGGGGGGGGGTATATTAGAACGTCATCAATAAACACAATTATGAAGGAATCCAGATAAGGCTTGAACACCCGGTTCATCAATTCCATAAATGTTGCGGGGGTATTGGTCAAGCCAAAAGACATCACCAGAAATTTATAGTGCCCATACCTTGTCCGAAAAGTTGTCTTAAGGACATCAGATGCCCTAATCTTCAACTGATGGTAGCCCAATCTCAAATCGATCTTTGAAAATACCTTGGCACCCTGAAGCTGATCAAACAAATCACCAATCCTCACAACAGATACTTATTCTTGATAATGACTTTGTTCAATTGTCGGTAATCTATACACATCCTCATAGATCCATCATTCTTTCTTATGAACAAAACAGACGCACCCCAGGGCGAGACGCTATGTCTAATGAATCCCTTATCGAGAAAATATTGCAATTGTTCCTTTAGTTCTTTCAACTCTGTGGGGCCATCCGAAATGGAGGAATAGAAATGGGCTGACTTCCTAGAGCCACATCAATGCAAAAATCAATGTCCCTGTCGGGTGTCATCCCCGGCAGGTCTGCAGGAAACACCTCGGGAAACTCACGAACAACAGGCACCGAGTCCATAGAAGAAACTTCAGCACTAGAATCACGAACATGAGCCAAATAGGACAAACACCCCTTCTCGACCATACGCCGAGCCTTCATATAAAAATAATCCTGCTAGAGGAATGACCAGGAGTTCCTCTCCACTCTAATCGAGGCAACCCCGGCAAGGCTAATGTCACTATCTTGGCGTGACAGTCCAAGATAGTGTAGTAAGGTGACAGCCAATCCATGCCCAATATGACATCAAAATCAACCATATCAAGAAGCAAAAGGACTACACTGGTCTCAAGACTCCCTGTAATGACCACACACGAGCGATATACACGGTCTACGATAATAGCTTCCCCCACGGGCGTGGACACATATATAGAGACACTCAAGAAATCACGGGGCACAACCAAATATGAAACAAAATAATATGACACATAAGAGTAAGTAGACCCGGGGTCAAAGTGAACTGATGCGTCTCTATTGCAAACTGAAACAGTACCTGTGATAACAACATCAGAGTACTCCGCCTCAGGTCTGGCTGGGAATGTATAACATCGAGACTGGGCCTCACCACCCTGAACTATGTCTCTGGGATGACCTCTAACAGACGGACCTCCACCTCTAGGGGGCTGACCTCTACCTCTAACAATCTGGCCCCTACCTCTGGCTACCTAATCCCTACCCCTGGCTGGCCGGGCAGGTGGTGCGGCGGCTGGTGCTGGAACCTTGGAACGAGAACTCTGGTGCTGAGGCTGATGATTGGCTCCAACCCTGCACCACTTTATAATGGCGAGAAGGGGTCGATGTAGCTTTTACCCGAGGGATCGGGATCGATGTCCACAGGGAGTTATAATATGGGAATTGGGTTCCTATCCGACCTAGTTATGTATCTTGCCTTTAATTACACTTCTAATAATAAGTTGGTTTGATGTTATTCTAGTTTAAATCTATTGATTGCCAAAAAGAAGCTACGTATAATGTTTTTGGTAAGGGTTTTCTCAGTTTATAAATGGCACTAAGGAAGCGACTTACACCTAGGCGAGTATCTCATGGAATCTAAAGTTTAGGACAAACTTGTTGTATATGGGATCGTGATATAACCTCACACTCGATTACTCACCCTATACCTCTCGGTAGTTTGGGTGACCATGCCCGAATTGGCTTTCTCAATCCTAATTGGGTGTTCAAACGGTGCAAGTGAAATTGGCTCAAGTCGGGTATTACTTTTTCTAGGTTTAACCTTTTAATTGGGGCTATCAATCTCTTGAATTCACACCAATTCCTTGTTAGCCTATTTTACCTAGACTTGGGTCCTTTTTATCAAGAAGAACCCTAGTCGAAAAGGCATGAATCAGTATTTGCAACCACTAATTCAACAGATAAAGCATGAAACAAGATAAATATCACTAACCCATAACAAATAAGCCCTAAAATTAAAGACCCATAAGATACTCATACTAGGGTTGGGTCACAACCATAGCTAATGAGTCTAGCTACTCATAATCAAGGTAGAAATCAAGGATGCAGATGAAATAATAGCCATAAATGTTAAATACAAGGATAAAATCTAAGATTATAAGCTAAAGCTACTCTAAAATTACTCAAAAGGGAAAAAGGTTGTTGTTCACGAGCTCACTAATACAAAAGATAAGATAACCTAAAAATGTGAAAAAGAACTATTTATACACAACTGAAATTACTGGACGAAAATACCCTTAGGTTCCGCTGTCAGCGGAAAAATGGGTGCCTCGGCAGATTGATATTCGCGGATGCGCAATAACGAGCGCTGACCATGCTTCTTCAAAATTGGACTTGATAAAAACTCTCTGAACCTTGATTCCGCTCCAAGCGGAATTCTAACCGCCTTTGTGTTTGGAAATAGCGTGGCCGCGTAAAATAAGCGTTGACCGCGTTTCATGGTTTTGCCCAAGATTGCTAACTCTCTGATCCTCCATTATCGCTCTCAACAGAATTTTCGCAGTGGCCGTGCTTTTGTGAAGGTTTTAGCGGTCCAAGATGAGTCCAAATTAATCTCTCTGAACCTCAAATCTGTAGCTGCCCTCAGTAATCCGCCTCAACGGACAAGCTTATGTTTCATCGTAAAATTAGCGTTGTCAGCGCTCCAGTTGAATTCAGGGCGTTTTGCAAGATTGGCTCCTTTTTAAGTTCTTTTTGGCCTCTTTGTCTCATTTTGACCAAAACCTGTAAGTAAGCACCTTGAGTTAGTTTTCGAGAATACCTTAACGCATTTTGCCCCAAAACCTAAGCAAAAGAGAGTAAATAGTAGGTTAAAATCCCTAGTTATCAACTCTCCCAAACTTAAGCTTTTGCTTGTCCTCAAGCAAACAAGGTAATTCCCACTTCCACAAGAAAAAGAAAGTAGAATTTCAGCTGTCCTAAAGTAACTTCATCAAGCTTCAATTGGGACTAACAATTACCCTCAACACAAATGCATTATTGACAACATTATGCAATGACTTTCTGAGTTCCATAGATCTAATATGACACAAAAACTTCAAGAGTTGACTTAACTCATCAAAGAGATTCGCCCTCTCATGTAGGTCACTGCAGATCCCAGACTCTTTTTGCTCTACTCTCCATGATCTCATCTCACCTTAAAGAATGTATGCTCAAAACCGGGATTGTCAAGAAGTGCGCTCATCATTCTCAAAAGAATGCCACAAGTCCAGCTCTAAGTACCATAGGCTTGCCCCTCATGTAAATGACCACTAATGTAAGCTCACTCAAATTGAAATCCTATAGGGCTTTAACGGGATTTAATGAAGGCTTTTTGGATCAAATTTGTACATAATGAAATATGATTATATCATCTTTCCTTAAGCACTCCATTTTCACAATTCGGCTCATGTTTTTCTTGACTCGTTGAGTCATTTTCTTCTTCCTTGAGGAAACTAGAGGACACATTGTCGCTTTTTCTTCTATTTGACGTTCATTTTTCTCCTTTTATCATCATTCCAAGCCTTTCAACATTGTTTCATTGAATCCTTTCAACCTTTACTTTTTTTGTCATGTTTCTTTTTGTCTTTTCATCCTTTTCTTGTCATCAATTCCTTTTGTTCTTTGAAATTTTCGTCACTTTGAATTTCCTTATCTCTCCTCCAAACTTATGTTTTTGACTATTGTTCATCATGAATTCTCAGGAAAGATTGGGTGCCAAGAGAGGGTCATTATAGAATGGATGAAGGCTTGTAATGCGATTATTGAACGAAAAGGCTTAGGCTCAAAGGTGTTGAATAAGGATATTATAATGGTAGGCTGTAGAAGTCTTCAAATTTATATGGGGCCAAAGAGAGCCGATAATCACTTCTCAAGTCGAGCTACACTTAGGATTTCACCTCGAAAAATATTCGGGGCAAGTTCTAGACTTGTTAGCACGACACTTGGGATTGCAATTCAAAACCTCACCTCTCAAGACACATGATTGTTAAAGAGAATAGAGTTGAGGGCCCACAACAACCTTAGCTTAGATTGAAAACTCACATATGGCTACAAACACCACTTGATGACAGTTTTAGATAACTCAAGATTCTAGGGGTCACAACTAGAGCTAGTCTCGTCTACAACTTGTCTCTAACCACGAGGTCAAAGGTAAATATGCTGGTGCCAAGTGAAGCTTACTTGAGTCACGCCATCCATCGTAGGGAAGAGACACCCGGTTCACACATATTCCACCCTTGGAAAGAACCGTGGCATTAAGAAAACCAAAGGCTTATTGATCACGAAAAAAAATTAAAAAGAAGCTATAAGTTCAAAAAGAAGCTACAAAAGGAAATAAGAAGCTAAACCATTAAGGAAAATTATAAAAGAAATTATAAAGTAAAAATACGGAAAGTACAATGAATATGTACAATAGGGGATTAAGACGAATAGACATAAGAGGGGAATGAATAAATACATGGAAAGCTAACTTTATATACATACCAAAGATGAAAAGTACGGAAGTAAAGTACGAGAAATAGAAAATAAAGAAAGGCAAATAGTATCAAGAGTTATTACAGACCAAATCATCATCAAAATCACCAAATTAGGCCACCCCCCAAAATAAAAATTAGCATTGCCCTCAATGCTAAATGCAAAAATAGAATAGGGGAAGGGTAGAGAGTAAAAGAAAACTGCCTAAGATGCCTCTGTCTGCATAGAGATGGGTCACTGGGTGGGTCAATGACTAGGTCCTATGGCCAGGCTGATGCATCTCCCTCGGGGTCCTCCAGGTGGATCTTCAAATCCTCAGTCTGGGGGATCACCATCCTCCTCACAGGCTCACTGGTGGCCTCCTGCTCTGACATCTGCGATGGTTGCGTTGTCTGAGCTGCAGGGCAGGCTCTCCTATGAGTAGATCAAGGGGGATATCACCCGTTGTAGTGAGCTTGGCCACCTCATTCGTCAGGTCATCCTGGATTTTCCACATCTTCTTTACCTGTTTTCCCATGGACTTGATTTCCTTCTCATGTGTGCCCATGGACTCCAGAATCTTCTTATGGTTTTCAACTAAACTCTTCAAAGTCTCCTTCAATGATGGAGTCAACTAGATCTGGGCTGGGGCTGCCTGGGCTGCTATGGTACTGGATAAAATAGATAGCTCTTATGAAGCTACCTGAAGCCAATTGCTGATACCGTCCAATGTCTGGTTTAACCTTAGAGCAGTCTGAGGGTAAGCTGACGAAGAAAAAACTGAGGTAGGAATGGAGGAAGATGGTCTAGATGAGGGATGTGGCATGGAATCAGAAGACCCCTCAGCAGTAGATGGCTCTGAACCTGTGGCCACCACTCCTGGCTCTTTAAACTGGCGAGTGGGGGCGGTGGATTTGCTCTTGGACTTGGGGTTGTCCGGGCCCTGCAAGATATACCAGGAAAATGGCTTCTTCGGCTTCACCTTGGTGTCATAATCCCTTCCCTCTACTCCCTGGCTCAGGAAGTACATAGTAAGGAAGTTTGGGAAGGGATATGAATGCTCATCCTTTCTGATCGTCTTCTTAATCACCCTGGCCATAATATTCCTGACATTGATCGGGAACCCTGCCATAATATCCCCCACAATAATAGCACGGGAAACCGACATGTCACTGTCATGAGTAGTGGGGTCGATTCTGCTGCATATAAAATTGGCCCATCCCTTTGCCTCGAAAGTCAAACTGTTCCTGAGGATAGGAACCCCTGCTGTCATCCAAGCTGGAGTAGTCCCAGGAATAGCAATCACAGAGGCTAGACAAGGGCGAGCTAACTCATCCATCTCCACCTTCTCCAGATATAGGGTCTCATCTTCATCATTGAACCCACCATAGTCATTGAAAGCTTTGCCATTGAATATAATCTTCTTGTTGCGGACTTTGGTCAGGTATGTGCCCTGATTGATGTGGGTGACATTAGCATAGAACTCCTTGACCACAAACTCATTGGCCTCTGGCAAGCTGCTGGTGAATAACTTCCACCCCACTCTCTCGTTGAAGTGCCTTTTAACATTTGGGTTGTGGGGTAGAAGGTCCCCCTCAATGAAATGCCTCTCCAATGTAAGTGATCTCTGAGGCCACCACTCCCTGAATTTGTGATAAGCTTTCTCACTCACGAACCGGTATTTCCATACTACCGGGTTCCGAGACCTCACCAATCCCCCTGTATGAGTGTCACCACCCCTCTCTTCATCCAGGGCATCATCATCACTATCGATTTATATGTGGACAAGTGTAGTGAGGGAGCTGTTGTACTGGGGGCCGGAGGAGGTGGAGAATCACTGAGTCCTAAACTATCCTAATAGCCATATACAGAAGTTGACTCATTTACAAGGCGTCAGGGTTGAGAGGGAACATACTCGCTAGTCTACGAGGTGTCTAGAGTGGGACTCCAGAGAGTCTTCTTGTTTCCAATTATCCTTCTAGGGGCTAGGGGTGCAGCTGGTTGTTTTCCTTGTCCCCGACCCCGTGATGATTCACCCCTTTCGGGTTGTTTATCTTGGCCGCCTCTAGATCGGACCATTGTCTGCAAACACAGTCAATGAAAGATCATTAGCATTTGGTAATCAATGAATCATTAGATGAAAGCAGATAAGGTAAAACAGACTGGACCGCTGTCAGCGAAAAAAGAAGCGCTACAGTGGACAGGCCATCGCTGACAGCAAAAAATGGGGCGCGGTTGTGAGAGGTTGGGAATCAGACTACCCAGTCTCTGAACATCACGCACCACTGATCGCGGAAAATTGGGCGTGGCCGCGTAAGCTCCACTGTTGAGAGCGGAAAAACGAACGTGGCCGCAAAATCATTATGACACTTCTCTGAACTTTGTTCCGCTGTCCGCGAAAAAAAGAATTGTGGTCGCGTTAAATAGGCCAATTAAAACTTAACAAAAGCACATCACCGTTGACCGCATAATTTAGGTCGCGGCCGCAAAATTCAAATAACACGGGCACTAAGGAAAGGTTCATTAGCTAGGGTTCATATTTCTCAAAGAATTTGGCAATTAACAAGCAAAATTAAACACCCCAACCCCCATTAGGCATCAAAAAACAATATCCGATTCATTTTTACCACTAGTTAAGCATGCATGATTCTAGGTCTATAGTAACTCTAACTAGAAGGAAAAACTAGAAAACAAATAATTAAATAAAAGAGAAAGAACCAAAACTAAAACTAAGAGATTGAACATACCAGGAGCTAGGTTTGATTTAGGAGTTAAACTTGTTAGATGAGATGAAGTTTAGATGCACAAGAGTGATGATGAACAGTGAAAAGGGGTGTTGTGAAATGCTAGGGTGTGAAAAGTGTAAACGGAGGAGGCTGCCCCAATTTATACTAAAACCCTAGGCCCACACCGACTTACCTGACACGGCCGCAAAATTTCACCGCAGTCTGCGGTTTTCACTTTTTGAAGAGATGAATCTTTGATGTCACAGTTGGGAGCGGAAAAAGGGTCGCGGCCGCGGAACAGTGGCTGCTGACAGCGGAATTTCATGCGGACCAAACTTCAGATACTTTGCATTTATAGCTCATCAAGTTCACGTCCGCAGTAAATTTTTTCCCCCGCGTAAGTGCTGCCGCTGGCAGCGGATCAGTGCACACTTAGCCAATTTTCTCCATTATGTGTCTTGCACTGCATCAAACAATTCCTACACAAATTTCACAACCACTAAGTTCAAAAGAGCATAATCTAAAAAGAACAAAAATGAAAAGGAAAGAAAAATCACTTGAGTTGCCTCCCAAGAAGCGCCTGATTTAACGTCGCGACACGACGCAAGTTACCGTCATCATTGAAACTTTATCAAAGCCACCACATGGCTGTCATCAAACTTTCCCAAATAATGCTTCACACGATGCCCATTAACCCGGAAGATTTCACCATTTTTGTTCTTCAAGTCAAGAGCACCAAAATTTGTTACATGCACTACCTCAAAGGGACCACTCCATTTGGACTTTAGCTTGCTTGGAAACAGACGCAACTGAGAGTTGAAGAGAAGGACCAAATCACCCTCTTTGAATTACTTGTTTCTGGCATATTTATCATGCAAGTATTTCATCTTCTCCTTGTACAATGATGAGCTTGAATAGGCATGAAAACAAAATTCATCGAGCTCATTGAGTCGTTCCACACGGAGATTTGCTGCAACATCCCACTCAAGATTTGGTCTCTTCAAGGCACATAATGCTTTATGTTCTATCTCAACCGGAAAATGACACGCTTTACCAAATACCAACCGTTATGAAGACATAGCGATTAGAGTCTTAAATGCAGTCCTATAAGCCCACATCGCATCATCTAGCTTTCTTGACCAATCCGTTCTATTGGCATTCATAGTTTTTGACAAGATACTTTTGATTTCCCTATTTGAAACCTTCACTTTCCCACTAGCTTGGGGATGATAAGGAGTAGAGACCTTGTGATTGACACCATATTTAGCAAGCAAAGTATCAAATGCCCTATTACATAAATGAGACCCCCCATCACTTATAATAACCCGGGGCGTCCCAAATCGTATGAAAATGTTCTTTTTGAGAAAAGCTACTACACTACGGGCTTCGTTGGTGGGAAAAGCCACGACCTCGACCCACTTTGAAACTTAATCAACCGCCACAAGAATGTAAGTATTGCCACACGAACTAACAAAAGGGCCCATGAATTCTATGCCCCCCACATCAAATACGTCAACTTCAAGAATAGTTGTGAGGGGCATTTCATCCTTCTTTGATATTCCTCCAGCTCTCTGACACTCATCACATCTCTTTACAAGCTCACTGGCATCTCTATACAAGGTTGGACAATAAAAACCACAACTTAGAACTTTGGAAGCAGTCCTTGCCCCACCGTGATGACCACCATCAGGAGAGGAATGACAAGAATCAAGTATGCTCATTGCTCCTCCTATGGGACACTTCGACGAATCACTCTATCATTGCAAATTTTAAACATGTAGAGCTCATCCCAATAATATTCCAAACTTTCCCGTTTGAGTGTCTTCCTTTAGTTAGAAGAGAGCTCACACGCGACAATGCCGGTGACAATAAATTAGCAAAATCCGCAAACCAAGGCATATCATTCATAGAAACCGAGAGGAGTTTCTCATCCGGGAAAGTATCATTAATTTCAATGCCATCTTTTAGCTTCCCTTGATCTTCTAGCCGGGACAAATTATCCGCAACCTGATTTTCACTACCTTTCCTATCAATGATCTCGAGGTCAAATTCTTGAAGCAACAAAATCCATCTCATCAGTCTAGCTTTGGAGTTCTTCTTTGTCATCAAATACCGGAGCGCCACGTGATCGGTGTGAACAATTACTTTGGCGCCCATGAGATAGGGCCTAAATTTATCCATTGCAAACACAATTTCTAACAATTCCTTCTCCATCATTGTATAATTAACCTGGGCATCGTTCATATTTTTGCTTGCATAGTACACCGGATGAAATATCTTGTTCACCCGTTGCCCCAAGACCACTGTTATCGCAGCATCACTTGCGACACACATAAGCTCAAAGGGTGAGATCTAATTTGGTGCGGTAATGATTGGAGTGGTTGTTAATTTATACTTCAAGATCTCAAAGGACTTCATGCATTATTCATTGCAATCAAACCTTGCATCCTTCTCTAATAGCTTTCATAGGGGATTCACCACTTTGGAAAAGTCTTTGATGAACCTCTGGTATAACCCCGCATGCCCAATGAAACTTCTAACTCTCTTGACGGAAGTTGGAGGAGGTAACTTTGAAATCACTTCTATCTTAGTGTTGTCCACTTTGATTCCATCTTTTGAGATCTTATGGCCGAGGACAATGCCCTCCTCGACCATAAAGTGGCATTTTCCCCAATTCAACACAAGATTTGTCTCTTCACATTGGGCTAGAACCTTATCAAGATTTTGAAAACATTCTTCAAATGAGTCTCCAACCACACTAAAGTCATCCATAAAGACTTAGAGGAAGTCCTCCACCATGTCTGTAAGTATCGCCATCATGCACCGCTGAAATGCAGCGGCTGCTTACACAATCCGAATGGAATCCTAGAGAATGCAAAGGTCCCATACAGGCAGGTGAATGTAGTTTTATCTTGATCTTTAGGGGCTATAAGAATCTGATTGTAACCTGAGTACCCATCAAAAAAACAAAAGAAGCCTCGCCCGGTAAGTCTGTCTATCATCTGGTCCATAAATGGCAATAGAAAGTGATCCTTTCGGGTCACCTTGTTCAGATTCCTGTAGTTCGTACATACCCTCCAACCAGTCACGCTCCAAGTAGGGATCAACTCATTCCTTTTCATTTTTCACCACGGTCACACCCCCCTTTTTTGGCACACATTGCACCGGTGAAGTCCATGCACTGTCTGAGATTGGATAGATAACCCATACATCAAGCCATTTGATAATCTTTCTTTTAACCACCTCTTGGATAGCCTCGTTCAACCTCCGTTGATGTTCCACGGACGGTTTTGCATCATCCTCAAGTATAATTTTATGCATGCAAAAGGCGGGGCTCATGCCCCGAATATCAGCTAAGTTCCATCCAATTTCCTTTTTTCTCCTTTGGAGCACTTCAAGAGTTGAGTTTACCTACATTTTGTTTATGCAAGCAGAAAGAATAACATGTAATGTAGAAGAAGAGCCCAAGAATTCATACCTGAGGTGCGATGGGAGAGTCTTCAACTCCAAGGTAGGTGGCTCCTCGATCGAGGGATTTGTCATTGTAGTCTTCTGATTTTCCAACTCCAAGGATAGCTTACGGGAACCATAAGAATAGAAGCTCATTCCTTGCAATGAATTAGTACATTCCACCAAGCCATCTCTTACATCATCCTCATGGTTCAACAAGACAGCTTCCATTGGATCTTCCACATGATCATTGAGCTTGTATCATCAATTATCACTTCCGTCACTAAATCCACAAAAGAGCAAACCTCGATACTATTTGGTTACCTCATTGACTTGCACACGTGGAAGACCACCATTTCATCGCCCACCCGAAAGGTGAGCTCAGCGGATTCAACATCCACCAAGGCCTTCCCTCTTGCTAGAAACGGACTTCCCAAGAGTATAGGCACCTCGTTGTCCACCTCGCAGTCGAGGATCACAAAATTAGCAGGCAAGATAAACTTGTCGAGCCGCACAAGAACATCATCAATAATACCAAGGGGCCGCTTCATTGTTCTATCCTCCATTTATAATCTCATTGATGTTTCTCGTGGTTGACCAATACCCAAAGTTTTGAAGACGGGTTAAGGCATCAAATTGATACTAGCACCCAAATCACATAATGCCTTTGCAAAATCCGCACTTCCAATGGTACAAGGGATGGTAAATGCACCGGGATCTTCAAGCTTTGGAGCCATTGAGTGCACAATGGCACTAACTTGGTGGGTAATTTTAATGATCTCACATTCCATGGTCTCTTTTTAGTCACCAAGTCTTTCATAAACTTGGTGTATCCCGACATTTGCTCGAGAGCTTCCACTAATGGCACGTTGATTGACAAGATCTTCATCATATCTATGAACTTCTTGAATTTATTTCACTTTTCTGCTTTTCCAGTCTTTGAGGATAAGGTGGAGGAGGCCTAGGTAAAGGAACCTTTGCTTTTGGAACCACCGGCTCTGGAATGTCTATCACGTGTTCCCTAGACGGTTTCACTTCATTTTGTGACTCCTCCTCATTGTCATTGATATCAATCCTCACTTCACCATTCACTTGCTCTTCACTAACTTGCTCAACCACTATAGGAACATCATCGTTTTGCATTTCATCATCATCACACACAACTCTCTTTTTCTTAGAGGTACTTGCTTCACCACCTCGACTACTCATTATGGTCACCGCCATTGTATACCCATTATTGTTATTGTTCCCTCCCTTCGTGTTTACTACCGTGTCACTAGGTAGTTCCCTCTTAGGGAGAGTGTTCAATGCTTGAGAGATTTGACCCATTTGGACCTCAAGATTGCGGATGGAGGTAGTGTGGGAGGCAATTTGAGCATCAGAATCGGCAGTCCTCTCCATCATCTGTTTGAACATATTCTCGATCCGACCCATATCATTGCTTGACAAACTTTGGCCTTGAGATTGATACGGAGGAGTATTGTTGGGTTGTTGATACATTGGGGGCCTTTGAAAACCCGGCCCTCGATTTCTATTTCCACCCCAATTGCTGTTCTTATAGCCATTCCAATTGTTGTTTCCACCCCAATTCTGATTATTGTTCCCCCAATTATTTGAGTTGTTGTCGTTCCAGTTTCCTTGCCCTTGATTTTTACAATTCTTATTATTCCCTTGAGATCTCCATTGTTGGTTTGTAACATTGCTCTGCTGTCCTTGATTGTTGTTTGCATACATCACATCCTCACTTTGGTCATCATATGAGTCATCATTGTTGTAACCACTAACACCTTGCTTATTTTGATCATTGTTGCTTTGCATTTGTTGGCCATGTTGTCTTCTCTTGTTGACCATTAGATTGACCCCTTCCATTGCATGTACTTGCTTTGGTCCTTGGATTTGCTGAAGCCGTGTTTTGGCAAGTTGGTTCATAGTTGTTGTCAACTAAGCAATGGTTTGTCCATGGTCTTGGAGTTCCTTGTGAAGATTGATCACATTCGGGTCACCTTGAGGAACGTTTTCCCGGCTTTGCCACGCTGAAGAAGCGTCAGCCATTTCATCAAGAATATCACAGGCTTCATCATAAGACAGCTTCATAAAATTTCCCCCAGCTTATTGGTTCTCCACACATTAATTGGTCGTGTTTATACCCCGATAAAATATTTGTTGGATCATAGCTTATGTCATGTCATTATTGGGCATTCCTTGACCATAGTTTTGTATCTCTCCCAAATCTCATGAAGGGGTTAATTTGGTTCCTGTTTTAATGCTAAGATTTCATCCCTTAAAGCTGCCATATGTCCGAGTGAGAAAAACTTGGCAATAAACTTGTCCACCAACTTATCCCACGTAGAGATGGAATGGTTGGGGAGTCTTTCGAGCCAATCCAATGCTTTCCCTATAAGAGAAAAAGGGAACAGTCTCAGCCTTAATGCATCCTCCGATACGTTTGTCTGCTTGCTTCCCCAACAGGTATCCACAAATCCCTTTAGATGTTTATAAGAATTCTGATAGGAAGCACCTGTGAAATATCCTCGCTGATCCAATAAAGTCAACATCACATTTTTAATTTGAAAATTGCTTGCCCGGATTCGGGGTGGGACAATCGCACTAGCATATCCTTCATTTGGAAGCACCCGATGAGTTGCTCTTGGAGGAGGTGGGGGAGGGTCTGGAATATTTTTGTTGGCTTGGAGGCCTCTCCTTTGAGCCTGAGGTACTAGATGCACCTCATCATCCCCATTATCATCTACATCCTCCCCCGGTATAACATTGCCGAGAGGATCAACCATTTGTACCTAAAGCGATTAGACAGACAAGTTAGTAAAATAGAAGGAAAGAGAAACAATATACACAACTAGTTAGATAGATATCCAAAACCATTTAACTCCCCGGACATGGCGCCAAAAGTGATCGGCTCCAACCCTGCACCACTATAGAATGGCGAGGAAGGGTCGATGTATCTTTTACTCGAGGGATCGGGATTGATATCCATAGGTAGTTATAATATGGGAATTTGGTTCCTATCCGACCTAGTTATGTATCTTGACTTTAATTACACTTCTAGTCATAAGTTGGTTTGATGCTATTATAGTTTAAATCTATTGATTGCTAAAAAGAAGCTAAGTATAATATTTTTGGTAAGGGTTTCTCAGTTTATAAAGGGCACTAGGGAAGCGACTTACACCTAGGCGAGTATCTAATGGAATCTAAAGTTTAGGACAAACTTGTTGTATATGGGATCGTGATATAACATCACACTCAATTAATCACCCTATAACTCTCGGTAGTTTGGGTGACCTTGCCCGAATTGGCTTTCTCAAGCGTGATTGGGTGTTCAAACAGTGCAAGTGAAATTGGCTCAAGTCGGGTACTACTATCTCTAGGTTTAACCCTTTAATTGGGGCTATCAATCTCTTGAATTCACCAAATTCCTTGTTATCCTGTTATACCTAGACTTGGGTCCTCTTTATCAAGAAGAATCCTAGTCGAAAAGGTATGAATCAGTGTTTGCAACCACCAATTTAACAGATAAAGCATGAAATAAGCTAAATATCACTAACCCATAATAAATAAGCCCTAAAATTAAAGACTCATAAGATACCCACACTAGGGTTGGGTCACAACCCTAGCAAATGGGTCTAGCTACTCATAATCAAGGTAGAAATCAAAGATGCAGATGAAATAATAGCCATAAATGTTAAAAAAAGGATAAAATCTAAGATTATAAGCTAAAGATACTCTAAAATTACTCAAAAGGGAAAAAGGTTGCCCATGCGGAGGTTCCGCTGTCAGCGGAAAAATAGGCGCCTCGGTGGATTGACATTCACAGCCGCGCAATAACGAGCGCGGACCATGCTTCTTCAAAATTGGACTTGATAAAAACTCTATGAACCTTAATTCCACTCCCAGCGGAATTCTAACCGCCTCAGTGTTAGGAAATAGTGCGGCCTCGTAAAATAAGCGCTGACCGCGTTTCATGGTTTTGCCCCAGATTGCTAAGTCTCTAATCATCCATTTCCGCTGTCAGCGAAATTTCTGCCGTGGCCGCGCTTTTGTGACACTGTCAGCTGTCCCAGATGAGTCCAAATTCATCTCTCTGAACCTCAAATCCGCGTCCGCCTCAGTAATCCGCCTCAGCGGACAAGCTTTTTGCAAGACTGGCTCCTTTTTAAGTTCGTTTTGGCCTCTTTTTCTCATTTTGACCAAAACCTGCAAGTAAACACCTTGAGTTAGTTTTTGGGAATACCTTGACGCATTTTTGCCCCAAAACCTAAGCAAAAGAGAGTAAATAGTAGGTTAAAACCCTTGTTATCAACTGACTACCCGACAATCTCGGACAGGCTCTCCGAATATGCCCATAGTCATCACACTCAAAATATCCATCCTGATACTGTGGCTATGAAAACTGAGACTGACCCCGACGAGCTGGCTGACCACGATAATAAATCTGAAGAGGAGGTGCTCTGATAGGATCTGGTAGTGCACTATTGGATGGCTGAGTAGAAAGAGGCACATAAGAACCACGTCTCCCAGATGCACTATGAGATACATGAAGTGCTGAATAAAATGGCCTAGGAAGATGGCCTCTGCCACAGACACCCCTGCCTCTAGATGAGGCGCCGCTAAATCCACCGGTATAGCGAGGTCTCTTGTCTGACCCCTGACCTCTCAGTCTAAGAACCATCTACACTTGTCGGGCCACATTGTCCGCATCCTGGAAGGAGACTCGCTTTCGTCTCCTTAGCCATATGCAATCTGATAGGCTGAGCAAGACCCTCAATAAATATCCTAACCCTCTATGGGTTGCAAAATAGTAGCATGATGGGCCAACTCCACAAAGCGAGTCTCATACTGGGTAACAGTCATACTGCCCTGCTGAAAACGCTCGAACCGACGGCGACGCTCCTCTCTAATAGTGATAGGCAGAAACTTCTCCAGAAAGAGATGTGAAAACTGATCCTAAGTAAGAGTAGGTGACCCAGCTGGTCTAGCCAATAGATAATCCCTCCACCATTTCTTGGCGGAACCCGTCATCTGAAAAGCAGCGAAGTTGACCCCATTGGTCTCCAAAATACCCATGTTCCGAAGAACCTCGTGACAGCTATCAAGGTACTCCTGGGAGTGGCACTGCTGAAATGAACATGGAAGAGCTTGATAAACCTGTCCAATAGCCACAAAGCATTGGAGGACATAGTATCCTCATCAACGAGCGGTGCTATAGAAACTGGCTGAACTACCCCAATCAGATGGGTTGCTGGGGTCTGAAGCTGAGAAGTAATCAGCTCCGGAGTGTGGGTAGCGGGATTCTGGACTCCTCCTCCAGTCTGCGATACGGCTGCAGCCCCGGGGAGTGCACCAGTCTGGGCTACACTCTCCATAAGTCCTACTAGTCAGACCAAGGCATCCTGAAGCACCGGGGTAGCATTAAACCCCTCTAGGACCTGAGCTGGAGCCTCTCCACCGAGTTCTGTCTGAGGCCTCGCAGCTGGAGTTGTTTCCTGAGCACTAGACTGAGTCTTTCCCCTGCCTCAGCCTATAGCATGGCCTCGGCCTCTGCGCAAAAAATTTGATCGCGCTCAACTATGTCTAATAAAAGACTAAGCGGGCGTTGCAATTATAATCCGGGGTATTATACCCAGAGTCGATCTCACTGGGAATTTACGTATCAATTAATTCGTCAGAATACGCAACTTTTACTCAATCAATTCTCTCAAGACTTTTTAATATAACTTGGTGATGTTTTACTAATTCTACTGACAATAATAATAAACTAGCAATTACTAACAATGTGTTGTAAATAATGATAATAAAGGTCTAAGGTTTGGTTTCCCCCGTTGGTGAATTCTTTCTCGGATATTTCTTATAGTTTAATTAATCGTCTCTATCAATCATGAACACTCTATCTACCATAAATCTCTCTCAAGTAATTATGATAATTTACTAGACGCACTCTCTCAAGTTACGCTAGCTAGATTGCA
>ML416082.1:16278-82340 GCA_005239525.1 Nicotiana knightiana | reverse complement strand
CTTTCACAATGATGTTGCAGCTGTAGCCCTTTCAACAAACCTCTCTGCCATCTGCTTGAATGACATCCACACCATGGAAGTGACATGCAATCCTCGTGCAGACTTCAATAACCCATTGAAAGACTCTGGCCTATTTATAGTCAGAATTCCCCATCTTCTGCCACCATCCTCATGCAAAGTCCACTTTTCAGTCTTATGTCGCATCAACCAACAATATGCTCCCTCGTCTTCGTGCCTGATAGATTCCACGTGCCTCCTGAATTTACACTCTTGGTGATCTGTTGCAGCCATCCACATTAAATCATGCAAATTCCTGTTGGGATGCGCCTTCTTGAAATTGGCCTGCAGGTGCCTCACACATTAAGGGTGGTAGGCATACGGTTTTTGCCATGCAGGAAAATTCTCTACAGAACTTACAATATTACCATGCCGATCAGATATTAGACAAATACCTGAATGTTGTTTGACAACGTGCTCGTTCAAGTGGTTCAAAAACAGTGTCCACGTCTCTTGGCTTTCATTGGCACAAATAGCAAAAGATAAAGGAAATATACTTCCATTAGCATCTACTGCAACAACGATCAACAACTTAATATCATACTTTCCATAGACATGAGTTTCGTCTATGAATATTACCGGTCGGCAATGCACAAAACCATAAATTATTGGTTTAAATGCCCAGAACACGTATTTGAATATATATTTTGGTATTCCCGGACTTCGCTCAAGTTTCCATTCAACAACAGTATGGGGGTTAAAGTGTTGTAATGCGGATATGTACCTAGGTAGAGATGCAAATAACTTATCCCAGTTACCATAAATAATTTCAAATGCACGTTTGCGCCCGAGAAATGCCTTTCTTTTGGTAATGGTACAACCATATTCCTGGTGGACAGATGTAATATACTCTTTGATTGTGTACCTTATGGATGTTTCAATGTGTGATATCAAGACAAGAGAAATCAAGTCAACATCCAAGTTGAAGTGATTCCCACTGAATGTGTCCATTTCACAAGTGTGGGTGCCAATGTATTTACCCACTTTCCACATATTTATTTTCTTCTTGCTCGCATGCAGCATCCAATGACAACCCGTAAACCATCTACGACAAACAACCTTGTATATTCCGGAGTTGACTCCCATACCGTCATCTCACGATACTCTTTTACGTTGTACATTTTCACCGCCCTCCTTAGGCGTGTTTTATCAGGAAAAAGCATACCCTTTGACAGCACCGTTGGTCTAGACTCATCCAACATTGCTGTCCGAATTTCGGCAATATCCCTTGTGAGGGCATCCACATCCGACATACTTGAAAAATGATCAAGGTAGGGAATGTCCCTTGAGTGAAGCGACACTTGGGACTCGCACACTCTTGGTCTAACGGGGGGTGGAGCATGCTCCCTTGTCAAATCAGGTCCAGCATTCTCTTCCTCCTCATCACCACCCTCGTCAGGGAAGGGTGTGTCATCTACGGACTCATCGACATTGTTGTCATAATCACTATTCTCTTCCTGACTTTGTGCATCTGCCACGTCCCGATTAAATATGTCATCTTCGGGAAAGTCAGGACAGGACCTTCAAGTTGCTCGTTTTCACTGCACACCCAACAAAATAATGAGCTACTCAAATTGATAAATACTTTACATATTGCTATATCACTTCACTTACAAATCGTAATATGTTAACATCCCATGATGGACATTATCTTGTTGGTGATGACTTCCGGATGGACCACCACGATCCAACACACCAGAACTACGCATATACCAACTGAGCATTGGTTCATAACTTGTAAAATTCATATCTGGTCGGTACCCCCATGGAATATACGAGTGTTAATACAAATTCAATATATCAAAAATAAACATCGTAACACAAAGGAAAATTGAAGTTTACCACTCGTTTTGTGGATTATGTAAAGTATGAGAGAAATGATTTCATCGCTCCTCATTCGCCCGTGGTGATAAGTTTAGATCAGGCCAAACTCTTTCAGCAGAAACATGTTCGACTAAAACTGCTCCAAAATAACCCCCCGATGACTGAAGGATATCCTGCTTTGCGCAACCTCATTATTGCGAGCGTCTTCATAACCTTGACGTACATTTCTAACATTTTTATCAAAAGAAATTCCCAGTATTCATCCGGAGTCCTCAAAAAATCACTCAAAGTTTCATCATCCTCGATGTTAAACTCAGCGTAACAAGCAACCCCTTGCAGAGTGACAGAATACGGATATCTTCCGGTTGCTTAAGGTTCACCGAAAGTCTGCTCACACTCATTTTTTACATAACAACAATACAAATTTATCGTACTCCATTGTAAGTGGCAACTTAACATGACACTATGGAGATAAATTATAGCTTACTGAGTTATTCGCAACCACAACATCATCCTCCCCAATATAATAAAACCCTAATTCTTCGCTCTTTAGACATTATAACAAAATGCAAACAACTTAACAGAAAAATTTAACAAGACTTGAGAATATTTCTAAGTGGATTTTTACTTAACATTTTTAAATAAGGCAATACCCAATCTCTTTTTGCAGCTCAATAAATTTTTTCTTTACTTTTTGGTAATTTCAATCTAATTAAACTACAAAAGTTTTATCGAAAATGTATCTTAGGATTGATTTCGAGCACCTATTGCTTAAGAAATCATCAAAAAAATATGTCAAAAATTCATGAAACGGTGGGTTTATATTTGTGACGGGTCGGTTGAAAAATCTGGCAAAACCGATAATTTTGGCCGATTATTTTCAATTAAAACATTAGTTGAAGTCCTAAACGTGTTTTATGACAACAAATTCTATGAAATAACGTTTAAAAGTTGATCTATATGATCAAATTTCAATGGTACTAGTTTTTGAACAAACCCTAATGAGATTTCTTTTTACCTTCCGATGATGATAACAATTATATGATTTTGCTTTAAAATATATGGGTGACGGATTACCTAAGTTAATTTGGACAAAAATTGCATAAAACATGAATAATAGAATTTTCGGGGTTAAATTCGTGATAACGAACCTAAAACTTTATAATTCAATATCACCACAACTTGCCAGCTTTTCCAGATTCTATTCCACTTTGCGGTAGATTATGAATGAACAAGATGCAAATTTTTTCAGGATTAACAAGCTTGAGAATGGACTATTTGCAGCAAATTATACCTTCAGTTTTGATGAGGAGAATAAGAAGCTGTCCAATTTGGCTATTTCATTTTGCAGTTTGTTGTGAAGCTTTTTCTATGTTAAATTTTTTTTTTTAAAACATATTCTATGTTATATTCATTCTAGCTCAATGTGTAATATAAAAATAAACTATCTATGGCTACATATTAAACCCTAATTTGCACGGTTTGCATATAAATCACGTAAACAACAGGAACACAAATCTATGGCTCTGATACTAATGATATATTTAACCGTAAAATTCCAATTCCAGAGAGTTATGGTTTCTCTTTTATAGAAGCAGATCTGCAATAACCACGACTTGAATCACCGGTCATTGAGAATCCTCACAAAGAGGATTAACTCCCTTTATCCACACCTTACTAATCCTCAGATAGATCTTGAATCCTAACCATTTCTATTATAACGAAAAAGTCACACGTTAAACACTCATAATGGTATTTATATAGGCTAGCTCTAGGATTTTACGTGGAGAAACAAGATGTGTACAAATAGAAGTTGTCTTTATTTTAAAGCAAGTGTTTTAAATGTATTTATTCTTTAACCATTAGTTTAATGAACTTTTACCTGACTTTACGAAAATACCCTTATGCTATAACTTCTCCAGGAGGAGGTTGAACGTGATAGACATCTTTGAAGGTATTTTTTTCATCTCATTCAATTTGACATATTTGTTTTGTATCCAATTTATCATATTCATAAGGATTAGCATAAGCTTTCACATTATACCTGATTCTAATTAGAATATATAAAAGTATACAAATTAAAGCTGGTTTAGTAATACACAGTTTATATTAAAATTTAGACAAAAAATATTCCAAATAACTATCAAGAAAGCGAATAAAAATAAATTTAACTCTTAGTAGCAGTGAGATTTCAACTGCTAGAGTGGCAGTCGAGTTGATTAGAGGAAGTTGATGCTATTCAATTGCATAAAGGTATACTTATTTATTTGCTCATTGATTTTTTGTTAAATCATACGATTGCACTATCTAAGCAAGTTAGATACGAACACTTGGTTCTTAACTTCAAGTTCAAAAGTTAAGGACAAACAGTCATTAACTTCATGTTTCAAGTTAAGGACAAGCAGCCTTAACTTTAAGTTTCAAGTTTAAAAGTTAAGAACAACCAGTCTTTAACTTCAAGTTTTCACTTAAAAAGTTAAGGACAAGCAGTCCTTAACTTCATGTTTCAAGTTAAAAAGTTAAGGACTGGTTTTCAAGTTAAGGACAAGCAGTCCTTAACTTTAAGTTTCAAGTTTAAAAGTTAAGGACAAGCAATCCTTAACTTCAAGTTTCAAAAGTTAAGGACAATAGGTCATTAACTTATCGTTTCAGTCCTTAACTTAAAAGTTCAAGTTAAGGACAATGGGTCCTTAACTTATAGTTTTCCGTCCTTAACGTTTCAAGTTAAGGACAAGCAATCCTTAACTTCAAGTTTCAAGTTCAAGTTAAGGACAATGGGTCCTTAACTTATAGTTTTCCGTCCTTAACGTTTCAAGTTAAGGACAAGTAGTCCTTAACTTCAAGTTTCAAAAGTTAAGGACAAGCAGTCCTTAACTTCATGTTTCGAGTTAAAAAGTTAAGGACAAGCAGTCCTTAACTTAAAGTTAAGGACCATAGGTCCTTAACTTATAGTTTTCAATCCTTAACTTAAAAAGTTAAGGACAATAGGTCCTTAACTTATAGTTTTCAGTCCTTAACTTAAAAGTTCAAGTTAAAAAGTTAAGGACAATAGGTCCTTAACTTATAGCTTTCAGTCCTTATTTGTCCTCAATTTTTTGTCGTTTTACCTAATTATCTGTTGTTTAAGAAAATCTAAATATTTTGCGAGACTATTTCTATCTTTGGATCAATATCATAAGGAACTTCTTCGTCATTATCATCATTTGACTCAGAATCCACAATCTTTATATTAGCAGCTGTTTTCAAAACCAAAAGCATCGTTGTCAATCATAACAGTAGTGAACAAGCGCAAATTAAAACGAAGTCTTCATGTTTTGAATGCATCAGTGTATTTCCGTTTGGGGAGGAAAGGGTAACATAGTCTTTTCATATTATTTTTAATAGACTAATGGCTACTATTGCTAAGCATTAAAAATGCTAGATAAAAAGTAAATACCAGCTTAAACAGTGGCTACCCATATAACACCTCTTATGGTTGGGTATTTACTTCAGTTAAAAAGTTAAGGACAAGCAATCCTTAACTTCATGTTTAAGCTGGTATTTACTTTTTATCCAACATTTTTAATGCTTAGCAATAGTAGCCACTAGTCTATTAAAAATAATATGAAAAGACTGTGTTACCCTTTCCTCCCTAAACGAAAATACACTGATGCATTCAAAACATAAAGACTTCGTTTTAATTTGCGCTTGTTCACTACTGTTATGATTGACAACGATGCTTTTGGTTTTGAAAACAGCTGCTAATATAAAAATTGTGAATTATGAGTCAAATGATGATAGTGACGAAGAAGTTCCTTATGATATTGATCCAAAGATAGAAATAGTCTCGCAAAATGTTTAGATTTTCTTAAACAACAAATAATTAGGAAAAATAAGGTAAAAAGACAAAAAATTGAGGACAAATAAGGACTGAAAACTATAAGTTAAGGACCTATTGTCCGTACCTTTTTAACTTGAACTTTTAAGTTAAGGACTGAAAACTATAAAGTTAAGGACATATTGTCCTTAACTTTTTAACTTAAACTTTTAAGTTAAGAACTGAAAACTATAAGTTAAGGACCTATTGTCCTTAACTTTTTAACTTGAAACTTTAAGTTAAGGACTGCTTGTCCTTAACTATTTAACTTGAAATATGAAGTTAAGAATTGTTTGTCCTTAACTTTTGAACTTGAAACTTGAAGTTAAGGATTGCTTGTCCTTAACTTTTTAACTTGAACTTTTAAGTTAATGACTGAAAACTATAAGTTAAGGACCTATTGTCCTTAACTTTTGAACTTGAAACTTGAAGTTATGGACTGAAAGTTATAAGTTAAGGACCCATTGTCCTTAACTTTTTAACTTGAACTTATAAGTTAAGGACTGAAAACTATAAATTAGGACCTATTGTCCTTAACTTTTGAACTTGAAACTTGAAGTTAAGGATTGCTTGTCCTTAACTTTTAAACTTGAAACTTAAAGTTAAGGACTGCTTGTCCTTAACTTTTAACTTGAAACATGAAGTTAAGGAATGTTTGTCCTTAACTTTTAAACTTGAAACTTGAAGTTAAGGACTGTTTGTCCTTAACTTTTAAACTTGAAACTTAAAGTTAAGGACTGTTTGTCCTTAACTTTTTAACTTGAAACGTTAAGGACGGAAAACTATAAGTTAAAGGACCCATTGTCCTTAACTTTTTAACTTGAACTTTTAAGTTAAGGACTGAAAACTATAAGTTAAGGACCTATTGTCCTTAACTTTTGAACTTGAAACTTGAAGTTAATGACTGAAAGCTATAAGTTAAGGATTCATTGTCCTTAACTTTTTAACTTGAACTTTTAAGTTAAGGACTGAAAACTATAAGTTAAGGACCTATTGTCCTTAACTTTTGAACTTGAAACTTAAAGTTAAGGACTGCTTGTCCTTAACTTTTTAACTTGAAACATGAAGTTAAAGACTGCTTGTCCTTAACTTTTTAACTTGAAACATGAAGTTAAAGACTGCTTGTCCTTAACTTTTTAACTTGAAACATGAAGTTAAAGACTGCTTGTCCTTAACTTTTTAACTTGAAACATGAAGTTAAAGACTGCTTGTCCTTAACTTTTTAACTTGAAACATCAAGTTAAGGACTGCTTGTCCTTAACTTTTAAACTTGAACTTAAAGTTAAGGACCAAGTGCCCTTATCTAACTTGCTTAGATAGTGCAATCGTATGATTTAACAAAAAATCAATGAGCAAATAAATAAGTATACCTTTATGCAATTGAATAGCATCAACTCCCTCTAATTAACCCAACTGCCACTCTAGCAGTTGAAATCTCACTGCTACTAAGAGTTAAATTTATTTTTATTCACTTTCTTGATAGTTATTTGGAATATTTTTAGTCTAAATTTTAATATAAACTGTGTATTACTAAACCAGCTTTAATTTGAATACTTTTATATATTCTAATGATCATCAATTAGAATCAGGTATAATGTGAAAGCTTATGCTAATCCCTATGAATATGATAAATTGGATACAAAAAAAAATACGTCAAATTGAATGAGATGAAAAAAATACCTCCAAAGGATGTCTATCACGTTCAACCTCCTCCTTGAGAAGTTATAGCATAAGGGTATTTTCATCCAGCAGGTAAAAGTTCATTAAACTAATAGTGGCTATTTGTACACATTCCCCCCTTATGGTTGGATCCGACCCAATAATATTCCTCCAACAAAAATAATCCATAATCAAATTATCCAAGCATCACAGAATTAAACAAATAATGAAGTCTTAAGCTTACAATAGTTTTACCACAAGGCAGCACTTGTAGACCCTAACAAAGGAGGAAAACCTAGGACGAAAATTATTTAAATGTGAAGGTTTGACAAGAAAACTCCAAATTACGGGGCAAAAGAATTGAACTAATCCAAATCATAGCCAGTGTTGGGCCTTGCATTGCACATACAAAACCACATCTCGAAACAAACTGTGAAGTAGCTGAGTAATACACTGCTGCTAATGAAAAATTGCTCAACCGCTTACTCCGGTCACCAGTATGCTCCGGCAATATGGTGGAGCAATACCACAAACACAATCCCCACTGGAATACTAGAGAGCAACTGTAGTGACAGAATTACTCCCTTCACCAAATAAGCACTTCGACGTAAAGGTTCATACCACCTTTTAGCTTCTACCACCACAATCACATTTGCTAATACTCAAATCATGTCTAAATATATTCCTACTACAATCATGATTGAGACAAACAAATAACAAAGAAGTTTGAATTCAAATTCATGTCAAAACCAGAAGTAGAACCCCTTTGTAGACCAAAATCAAGAAAATGCCAAAACATGTAAAAATGGAAGCAACAATGATTAGTCTAGGTTAGGGTTTTCGAGATTGGTAGCCAGGGAGGGATACAAGGAATAACTTAAGATTTGGAAGAAAATGGAAATGACTTGAAAGAGCAAATGGAACAAGTCTGCAGAGAGAACAAAGAAGAGTGTAGGTGCTTTGCTTACTATTAATTAAAAGAATGTCCAATAGACAAGAAGACAGTGGACATACCTTGTATTTGATAACCTTAGCCCTGCACCAATTACTAAAATCATATTGCTGCCTCAAGATTTTCCTATCATTACCCTTCCCCGATTGCCCGGTCCTGGTTGGTCTAAGTAGAAATTTTCAAACATAAGAACTGCTGCTCAAGAAACAGTACTGTTATTGCAGATGCCTTGTGCTGCTTCAACAGTTCAACCAAACAGAATGTTGACAAGCGAGCTGGTACAAGTCAAGCACCAATGGATCGTCCAAGTCACAGCCATAAGCTTTAAGACTCCTGGAATAAAATAGTGTAATCAGTTCTTAATGAAGTACTATTAAAGTTTCAAATTCTTCATGAATAAATAACCTCAGAAGCTTGCTTCTTAAATGCAGCAAAATTTACTAGCTCAGATGTATAGCCAGGACGGATACATGAGGGCATTCCACTTTAAACTAGAAAAGTTATTAAATTGATTGCAACTAAAGATGATCTCAATCATTCGAGAGATTAACAACATTAATAAAACCAAACCTTTATTAAGAGCAAGAGATGCATTTTCTCCTAGTGACAGAGCTACACTTTTGAGCTCATGGTATCAAGCCCCTGGCAACAGTGAGCAAACTGAACTTCATGATATTCTGCTCCTATGTGATCATTAGCTCTTTCTTGTTGAAGACATAATTAAGTAAATAGAAGTGTGCTCTCTCTAACAGCTTAAGCTTTTATATGAGATGGTCACACACTTCAACATTTCTGATGCACAAATTCTTTGGTTCTGTTTCTTTTTGGCATGCGAGTATCCCATCAACTACTCTGTCATCACATACTTGAAAAGACTTGATTCTCACATACAATCAACTAATTCCGTGTCATAAACTTGCAGCTTGGGCAGAAAGAACTTCTTAGAAATGCGTATGATGCACCAGCTTCAACGTAAATTAAGGAATGGAGACACTTATATAAGCAGGATTACATACTAAATCTGCAGATCTAATTCAATTCCCTGTAAGTAACACCATCTTGGGCTTATCGCTATGTACCGAGTATTAATCCTTGGGTGACAGAAACTAGACAAGATACACGGTTTCCTCGGATCAGGGTGTGTAGTAAAAGGTTTGATGAATCTGGCACAAGCATCCAATAAACATGCAAAGTTAGATTCTTTGAAAGATCAATTACTACATTAGAAAGATAACAACAAGAATACACAAAACTGGATCAGACGTACTCCAAAAGAGAACAAATAGATAATACTTTTGAGATGGAAAAGAAAATAGCAGAAACTTTTATATTACTACTATATCATCATGATAAGCCAACAATACCAATTGACTATTTCTAGGAGTCATTCAGTGTGAAAAGTCACCATGAAATCCTTGAAACTTGAAAGAAAACCAAAGGGTAAAAGGCCTAGAATGGCGTACAAGTAGATAGAGATAAGAAACACCTTGTATAGAATGAAACTATACCAACTTAGGAGGAAATGAGAAAGAAAAAAACCTAGCAGGGCTCTCATCAAACCAGATTCTGCTGGGTATTTTAGTTGACATCGACGTGTCCCCATCAGCTAGCCAAACCGCATCTAACAAAGCAGAATCTATTAGAAGGATTAGGAGAGCAGGCCTTGCATAAAAGAATGATGGACATAATTCATCTCTTTAATATGAATCAAGAAGGGCCAAGAGTTCCTCAAAGGAAAATCACAGCCCTGCCAAAATATAATAAAAAGAAGTAAAGGAGATTAAGAGAGAACCTGCTGAAAAATAAATACAAATTTTTGGACAAATTCGTCCCCGATAGCCATCAAGCAGCAAACAAAGTTCCTGTTGGGTAATGTTAAAACGGGAGAATGTTATAAACGGATATTAGATACTTTACATACACATTTTATATTGCGAAAGGGAACCAAATTGTATGAACTAACATAACTATCTTATATTGCGAGGGAGATCAAATTGTGTGAATTACATTGTATACATCAGGGGAAGGGGAAAGAGTAAGGAACAAGCAAATTAGCTAATTGATCCAGTTTGACAATTATACGACAAACGTAAATAATAATACTCCCTCCATTTTACTTTATATGACACTCTTTCCCTTTCCTCTCCAAAAAGATTACACTTTACTATCATTCCCATTTTACCTTTACTGACACTCTCTTATTGGAATGACATGACATGTTTAAGCCCAAAGACTCTTAAGAGTATTCATTGGTATGTTATCTCTTATTGGAATGACATGACATGTTTAAGCCCAGAAGGCTCTAACAGTATTCATTGGTATGTTATCCATATCTATCTCTCTCTCTCTCTCTCTCTCTCTCTCTATATATATATATATATATATATATATATATTTATATGTATAAGAGATGTCCAACACTATGTGGGTGCTGGAAATGTACATAACAAAAGGAGTAACAACTCTGTTCTTTCAACACACGTATCTATATATATATGTGAGTTATATTCGTGCAGACACACAAGCATCTTTATCAGCAAGAATGCTGGTAAATGTTTTTTCATTTTTATTTTATCTAATGATATGCCCGCGTCTAATATGCCAAATGACATTGACCAGCTTAGACTTTGATCAACTTCATACAAGCTATTCAGTTTAGACAAAATGACCACACCACTCATGGATACTTGAAAATTAAAATGACATAAAGTTTAAATCTCAACTAATACTTCAGGCAATATTTTGTTCGCATACCCCCTCCTCCCTTGAGCCGCTTAAGTTATCACAGCAGTAGCTAGGGGAAATAAAACGGAGCTATTCCAAGAGTAAATGCAGGTATGAGCACCTTGGCTTCCAGCAAGGCAGCGACGAAATTGAAGACCTGGAATTATCAGGTTTTTATATTAAGTATTTGCTTCAACCTAATAGTCATGACAGAAGACTAACTAGTATTTGTGGATAGAGACAGATAGGGAGCAATCATCACCTGTGCATGTGGGTTAAAGGCTTAAAGCAAGTTGTCTGGTGGATTAGCACGTGCAAGCTGGCAGGACACCACATCACCACAAAAGAAGTACGAAAAGAGAAAGAGATTAACTAGAATTGTGTTAAACAGAGCAAAATAACCTACTCATGAATACATCCTTGCACACATCTTAATGATAGTAAAGAAGTAATTTCCATTCGTGGCCTTGAGCCCTTGATTGGTTTTAACAATTGATTTAAGAGCTTACCAATTAAGAAATGCAATACGGTCTCTTTTTCCTTTCCACTTTTATTTTAACGATGGAGAAGGCAGAAGATTTGAGTGGGGATCGAAGCGTACAAACCTAGAACATCACATGGGTTGGAACACAACCTTCATATTGTATCCAACACGGTCACTCCTTGAAGCCTTGGAGAACAAAGCACTGCTGTATTACTTCTTTCCATTACAAGCATATTCAAAGTGCAACCCTTTGCAATACAATAACAAAAGCCCGAAGTTAGAAAATGGAAAACATGTCCACAAATTTATGTAAAGATGTAGATGTGCTAAGAATCAAAGAAATTGTGTCAAAATGAAGACAAAAACGGAATCAAAGTTGTTACAAGGCCCACAAGGTTCATACTGCTTTATAAAACTCTCATCTCAGCATATTCTCAATCGTTAGAGTATGTTTGAATAAGTTGCAATGCAATAGCCACATTTTGAGCTGAAATAGATCTCTTATTATTATATTCAGAACTGGAATAGAGCAGTTTCGGACAAGTTGCACTACAAAAGCCATATAGAAACAACTACGCCTTAGCCCCAAGAAAATGGGATCGGCTATATGAGTCCAAACTCTGCCTACATGAACTTGGTCGCATTGCCGGATCTAAGCTCGGATAGAGTGTTGCAGTATGCTGCTGACCAGCATAAAACTAGTCAATTCATGATTAATCCTTACAATGCAAAAGCCATGTCGAAAAAGGTCTCTTAAAGAATATTTTCAGTAAAGGATTTAATATTTTCCCTGCAAGAGACACATTTGAGCAGAGATCTCTAACAATTAAGAATTTAGATTTGATGTGTAAGAATTTACTTTCTGCTAGTTATGAGGGTTGCGTCAACCCATAATGGTGTTCCATTCTTATAGGCACTAAACATTTACAAATTAAGCAACATTAACGAAGTCATTTCCACACAAGAAAGAACCAAAAGGAGAGAAAACATACACACATTCATATAGAAGAATTGCAACAAAGGGAGAATTTAGGTTGTGAAACCTGAGGAATCTCTGAATAAAAGAAGGTTTCCCTGCCTCATGGCTCAAGTATTAGCATGTTCTTGTGCTTCCAGTAAGGAGAATCAAGTAAGTAGTTTTAACAAAGTTTTAGTCCCTAATGGATATTCCTTCACTCGATTGGAGCCCTGACTTGTACCCTGATCAAATAAAATTGGTGAGAAAACATTTCATTGCACATCTTTCATGGAGTAAATCAGAGAAGCATTTCCAGTAGATGTGTAAGAATACATGTCTAACGAATACATGTCCAACTGATGAAACTAAGTGTTTTGGACATCAATAATGTGAAAAGAGGCATTAAAATCGTTTGATACATAAGTGATTCTACTCCCATAAAACACCAAAACGTAGAAATCATTTCAACCCAGGAAAGCATTTCTTATTGGCTGAGCCCCCAAGGCTCTGATCTAGTGTTAAGTATACGTGATGGTAGGTTAGGCGCATGTCACAGATTCGTACCATGTCGCAGACAAAAGCCTAGTATTGAAGTAGAGAAGGGTAGAGACGCAGGCCCATTATCCTCCGATTTTTGAGTCATGCGCCATTGAACCTCAAGGATTTCTCGAATTATAAAAAAGTTGCTATGGTTTACAACCTTGGAGCATAACAGCACATGCACGGGGTCTCTGCCATTTTTATGAATAAATACGAGCATATAGGTTATGGACTTGTATCAATTTTGTGCATATATGTTGGCATATGAGCTAGATCTATGCCAGGTTGTATGAATAAATACATGCGCATATGCGGTGGACTACTGTCAATTTTTCTCATTAATGTTAGTGCACGTGTGCGAAATAACCGGGAATAGAAAAGTTGTTAATTTTACATATAAAAGTTGTAGCACTTGCGCCAACTGATGCGCCAGCCCTCTAGTATTTACATAGTTGTGTAGCACGCACATAAAGCAAAAGCCCACGCGGCTGCATTAATTCCAGTTTCTTGGTATAGGTGAAGAATATGAATCATGGTTTGATCATTATAAATGGAGGACATTAGTTACTCATTGCATGATGTTGTGAAATTCAAAGAATCGACTACTTTTTGGAGTTATTTTGCTACTCATTGTCTTAAGCGCTCTCTTCTTTGGTGAGCATCACTTCACGCATGAAGTGATCCTCAAATCAGCATCCTCCCTATTTCCCTTAAACCATGTATGCCGACCCCCCCCCCCCCACACACACACACACAAACAAATGAGAGGAAGATCAATGGGGTTTTTTTGCACCCTTAATGTATGCGCTCTTTTGCAGTTCACACCTTATCCTTTTTTTTTTAATGATTTGCACCCTATCTCTTAGCATCTGGAAAAGTCTTTCATCGATTTAGCATTTTTAGATCTGCTAATTGTTTCATCCTCAAACCTACAACAGTAGAATCACCTCCAATGACCCAGAACAATTCATTCAATCCTCTTACAGCTGCAATCTCTTTCCATAATTCTCGACTGTTTTTCTATCACAAGGCCCATATACTCTACTAAGAAAGCATTTGAAGCGAGTGTTAAGCTCTTCCATCCATACAGAAACTGTACCGATACCCCATAACAGTCTCATCTCCTTTTATACCACATAATGATGATATCCCACTATTACCTTGAGCCATTCCAAACAAATCCATCCATCGATTTCCCCCATTTTGTTTGATGATTGAAGAATTATAATTTTTAAGCTTTGTTTTAGTGAAGCAAAATATATTGGAATTCCACTTATGCACCATCAGTATTATCATCATCCTTTTGTTTCTATTGTTTAATCCCCTAAAGTTCCAAACATCCAATAGAAAATTTTCAGCTTCATCTCTTATCAGTGACAAAACTTCTACCCCTATTCTTGCTTTCACCAAATTTTACATTGAATTCCAGTAGCTGCTTTAGCTCTCTGCTACTCTACTTTTTCGGCAAAAGGCTTTTCACTGAACTAGAATTTCTATCAAACCTATTCTTTTCATTTTTCAATGCGTAAAAGCAACTTTAATAGATCATCTTTGTATTCCATAGCATGCAGACCAAGCTGCTTGCATAATTTCAGCATATTTCTTGACCCATATTGAAACTTCTACTTGATTCATCCTCCCTTGTGTGTTCAAAGCATCATTTCATACCAAGGCAGCATCAAGATGCCCATGGGCTGATCTATTGTACATGCTGATCTATTAACATCATCAAAAAAAGTGTCTGCTAGCTATCCAATATTCTCAACCTCACCCACCAGAAGGATCTCATACTTCCCTAAATTGATCTTCAAACTTGAGACTGCCTAGAAGCATAGCAGAGCATTGTTTAGATTCTAACACTACAACAGTACTGTATCATCTGCGAATGGTAGGTGGTACACCCGTATGCTATCTTGCCTCCTCCGTTGCCCTTGAAGCCTCTGAACTAACCTACCCTTGTCGCCCTATTCATTATCTTGTCCAATGCTTTCTTAACCAAAAAAATAGCATGTGAAATAAGGGGACTCTTTGCCTAAAGCAAAACCTTGTTGACCAAAACTAATAATCTCAATGTGGATATGCCAAAAGTCTATGTCTTTCCTGAAATCAATCTCCCCATTACATACTCCTGAAAACCAATAGATGTGGTCATACGCCTTTCCAAATCCAGCTTCCAAAGCACACCTACTTCCCATTTTTTGATCTCTAGTCCACAAGCTCATTTGCAATTGAATCCGCTTCAAGTATCTGTCGCCCTTCTACAAAACCATTTTGAGACGTTGAACCATGGAGTCTAACATTCTCTTAAGTCAAAACGGAAAGCAACATGCAAAAATTTTATAGATGCTTTCCGGTAGACTCTTAATGTTTGATGCCCATGCGCTCTTTCCAGTAGACTCTTAATGTTTGATGCCCATTCGCTCTATTGTATTTTCGCAATAAAATAAGTATTGAGGCTCTTTTCATGCTTCCTTATAGTACGGAATTGGCGAAATCGCTTCCATAATATCCTCTGTGACTGTTCTCCACACTGCTAGAAGAAAGCAATCGTAAACTATCCGACCCAAATTCTTTGTGTATCATTCGAATATCTTTTTTATCATCCTGCCATGGTCGTCAATTTCTTCGAGCTATATAAAAATGAAAGGTAGATAAAAATATTTGAAATAACAGATACATAGGAAACTCAAACCAGAAACTCCAATAGTAAGCTAACAATCAAGTATACGTCAAACAAATGTATCAAAAATAGAGACGAGAATAATTTGCAAAGATAGTGCGATTGTGATATATGGGTATATGCTACTTACTTGGTTATAACAATGTCAAACTGCAGCCTGTCAACTAGTGCAGCTCCAAGTATGTATATCAGGTGCCAACAGGTAGTGCCTCATAATGAGATAGACTCAACGTATCATTTCTTGACCTTTAAAGGAGCCGAATGGTGGTGGATTTCGATGCATGTAACTGGTAAAAAAGAATGGTAAAAAAAGGAAGTGAAGGAAGAACCACAATATTTACATATATTTACCAAGGAATTACACCCAAAGGGTTCAGAAACCAATAAAGAACATCGCAACTTCAGTGCATTAAGAACAGTAAAACCACACATGAACATGTACTTTAAAGAGTGTACACAGATAAAAATATGAGCTGCTTCTCATGGCGTTAAAGTAACTAGGTAGAATCTACTGGAATGTGTACATAAATATACAGTTCTTTCCTACTTCTAACACTTGGGATCTAAATCAAGAGTCAAAACGAAGTTTTCCTATCTTAGAGATGATGAATATTATGAATCTGAAACATTCTGTTCTTATGTTTATAGGAATAGGTTTAGTTCTATCAGCTCCTTCTGTTATGGGATTTAATTTATTACGTCAACATGGACCACATTGGAAACGTTAACTGCACAACTTCAAAACTTACAAAGCGTACAAAATACATATGAAACCAACAAATAATTTGTTATATCTATTGAAAGACAGAGCTAAAACGAAGAGGTACTGACCATGTAATACAAGCTCTGGGAGAGTTCAAGTGCATTCTCCCATCTATTCATGCTTACTAATCCCTTAATGAGGTTAACAAAATCCGTTAGCTCTGGAACTGCACCTTTCTTTATCATGTCTACATATAATTCAAACGCCAAATCAACTTTGTTTGAAACAGAAAGGCACTCGATCAAGGAAGAGTACATTTTCTTATCAAGATTTGAAAATGGCAAAGATGATGAAGTCTCTTTAAGTAACTCCACGGCAAATTCAAGTCTTCCTGATTTTTGATAGCTATCAATTAGAAGCCTATAAACTGGAATAATTGGAAGAGGATTTTTGTTGCCCATGTCCTCTAAAAGACCCAGACTGATTAAGTACTCTCTTTTGAAGCCTTCAATAACCTTACGATGGCTGGCCATGTGTTTTGGCCAACTTATTTGTTTCATTTCCTCAAGAAGTTGGAGAGCCTCATCTAAAAGTCCTGCAGCACAACAATGCTTTATTGCAACTGAATAGGTAATGTAATTTGGTGCACAGCCCTTATTAACCATCCTTTCGATGAGTTCAAGACACTTATTCACTTTTCCAGCTTTGCCCAATCCATCAATCATTGCAGTATAGGTCACAACATTTGGATGACACCCCTTTTCTTCCATCATCAACATAAGTTTATAAGCTTCATCTATTTTACCAACTTTACAAAAGCCATCTACCATCTCTGTGTATATAACGACATTTGGGGGGCAAGAACTTTCGAGCATTTTAGACAAGACTTTTATAGCAAGATCAAAACGATTATCCTTAAATAGCCTATCAATTAGAGAGCTGTAGGTGTAAACACTCGGACTATATCCACATTCTGACATTTTGGTAAATATCTCTTGTGCATCATCTAGCTTACCCACCTTGCAAAGCCCGTCAATTAATGCGTCATAAACAATATGGTTTGGCTCGCATCCTTCCACTACCATGCCATCCAAAAGATTGCGAGCTTCTTTCACCCTGTGTGCTTTGCACAAACCATCAATCATAGCTCCATATGTAACGACACTCGGCTCCTTATTACCATCAAGATCAACCTTGAAGTACGACTCTACTTCAGTGGTATCTAGACTCCCCTTCATTCTTGCATAGATCTGGCAAGCCTTCTCTATGTGTCCAGCTTTACAGTATCCATCAATCAAAGCAGTGAAAGTGACAATATTTGGAACGCATCCTTGCGTTAACATCAATTCAAAGAGCTCATTTGCATCTGAAATTTGTCTTTGCTTGAGGTAAGCATGGATAATAGCTGTGTAAGTCACTACATTAGGAGTACAACCCTTTTCAGTCATTTCATTAAACCAATTACGAGCCTGTTGAATAAGGCCAGATTTACAAAAGCTATCAATCAAAATTGTGTAAGTATAAACATCTGGAATAATTCCATTCCTCATCATTTCTTGGAACAACAGGAATGCCTTGTCTACTTTGGAGGCATTACAAAGAAAACCAATCACTTTCGAGTATGTACTGACATCAGGTATAAAACCTTTGCTCATCATTTCTTTAATAACACTAAAAGCCTCCTCATATTTTCCAAATCCACAAAGGCATCGTGCAAAATTGACCACATTGACTTTATTCAGTACTTGTTTTGCATTTAGCATTTCATTATACACATCTTCAGCCAATTCTAGCACATCCTTGCTTGGTAACTCCTCATTGCCACAAATACCACCAATCAATATGTTGTAAACTACGTATCCTGGCTTACAGCCACAGCCATCCATTTTTTTGAGCAACTTGTAGGCATACCAGTAATCTCCTGATCTACAGTATGCATGTACAAGAGAATTAAATATTTTCTGACCTGGATAACATCCTTCAGAAATCATAAGATTAAGAACCCTCTTGACGCGACCAAGTTTTCTCCTGTTTAAAAGTGCACAAAGCAAAACTTCATATGTTACACGATTAGGGATACACGAACTAGTCCGCATTATATTGAGAAAATTCATTGCTTCTTCAAAGAGGGAACCTTCACATAATCCTGAAATCATATTAGTATAAATCACTGTATCAGGCACAAACTCTTCCTTGTCAATTAAATCAAGGCCTTCTCTCCATTTACCCACTTTGCACAATGATCGCGTAAAGCTATTTAATGTACGCTTGTCCATCTTAAAATTAAGTGCTGACATCTCCTTGTATATCAAAGATGCAGTCTCCAATCTATTTACTTGCAGAAACACCTGAATCAGAGCATTATAAGTGGCTGCCGAGGGCTTGTAACCAAAATTCTTGAGCCTTTCCAGCTCCTGCAATGCTAAATCCCCCAACCCATTCCTGCAACACTTGCTTATCAACACATTAAGCAACTTACCAAGCACCTCCCTATCATCTTTTCCTATATCTTGAACAAAATGTAATGGGACATCACACCCTATTACATCCAACAAAGCATCATATACAGATGCATTATGCACATAACCAATTTGTCTACCGGCCCACATGAAAAACTTAACACCCAATTCAGGGTTGTGTATATTTCTCAACACATCAACCACTAAACCAGGGTTGAGCTTTTCCCTAAAATGCCTAACAACTCTCTCAGTTCTCTCTCCAAAACCATCATTACCCTTCCTTATAGCATTTATAAACAAGAAAGCATCATCTGAAAACTTACCAATCTCATCTTTGGACATAACTTCAGCACCCAAGATTGAATCCAATTCTTGGACTGAAAATGAACCACCCATCTTCTTTTCTTGTTCAAAAGATTCATTTTCTGGGAATCTCAGTTCTGGGTCTACCAATGTAACAAGGTTATTCTCGGTGCATATGAATCTTGAAGAGATTTTGAAAGGATGACCAACAAAACGAGCATATCGGAAGAGCCTTATGGTCATTCTACGGCTAAGGGGTTTAAGGGGTTTATGGAAGGAGCCGCGGATGCGCCGGACGATAGCCGTGGTGTTAAATGACAAGTGAAAGTCATTGGTCTTTTGGACTCTTTGAAAAAGCGTCAAACTAACCAATTTTTTGAATTTGGACATAAAAAATTTCCTTTTATAATATAGAATTTACATATGGAAGAATTACACCATACATCGCTCCACAAGGTGACCTTGCATTATTTTAGTCCTGTTACAAGTTTATAAATGTATAGTCAAATATCGATAAATTCATATCCAAATCTTTTTTTCTTTTTTCCTTTGATTCTCCGAATCTTCCGGCGTGAAAGATCCTTGAGTTTCCATTCTCTTTTTTTCCACAAGTTTATACATACCTATCTCATCTACAAAAATGCAAAAACAAACGCAAGAAACCTAAAATCTCTTCTTCTTCAATGCTAATTTTGTTAAATTTTAAATATGATTTTGTGAGAAATTTGGAGTGGGTATTGTTTGAACTTATTAGAAATAGTCTAAGTAGGTTGTATACAAAGTTTGAAGTCATTTGATGGAGTTTTTGGACTAGTTTTGAACAAGAATTGCAAGTAAAATCGTATAAGAAGTTCATCAGAGATGGTTATATACTTTTATACGACATTATATACTTTTATACAAAGAGGTACATTATGTATATAATTATATAAAAGTGTATAAAGATAAATAAGCACTGTAAAAAAATATTTGTAATACCTATGTATATACGTGTAGTTTAAGAAAAATATGTGCGAAATTTACCAAATACATGTAAATAATGTATTATTGTGTATGAAAGTTGTTTATATGCTATTATATATTATTTATACAATTTTATACATTATCATACAGATGAATCTTATCAATGGAACTTCACATGTTCTTCTTTCCTGGGGATCTTCTGAAATTTAACTCAAATCTAGCTTAAATCTACTCCAAATCATTTCAAAATTAAGTTTTGAACTCCTTTTGATGATTCCAATCAATTGGGACAACACCCAATCCAAACAACTAACAAATAAAAAACCGCAATTTCTGAAATCGAAGCTTTGAAACACCTTTAATGGTGACTTCTATTTTTAAAGTTTTTAATCAACCATTAAAATTAGAATTACACATGGAATGAGGATAAGACTGAGACCATGCCAATACCTTCTTTATAGCTTGGTGATCCAACAATCTACCAAGTGAACCTCTTTAGTGCAAACACAGTTCTTTCCAGTCCATTGAAGGAAGTGATCTTCAAATGACTCCAAAAAACTAATTCTTTTATGTATTATTTTTTCTTCTTCATCCAAATAGTGATTATCAGCTTTGAATCTGGAGGAGCGTTGATGGAGAATAACACTGATGGAAAAAGTTTGGGATGCAAAGTTGGCACACAAGGAGAAGAAGAACAGAGAAAGGAAAAAAAATTAAAAAGAGTTGGATAATGGGTGAAAAGTAAATTTTCACATTATATACAACCTGGGCCATACTGAGTAAGGGCTTCAAACGTGCGCCATTTTTTGATGGGCTATTGAGCCAAGTGATAAGGAGTTTAATTCTCCCTTTACATATTTAGAAACTACTGCATAATTTTTTTTTACCTCTATCTATACTACGTAGAAAACTTACTTACCCTCCCTAATCAAGTTTTATATAAATTAATTTTAAATGAGTATTCCTTTATATTAGTAATTGAATAAGGAATATCAGTTATCTTCGTCTCTCTATATTTCCCCTCCCCCCCCCCTTTTATATATATGGATCTCGAAAGTCAAACACCTTTGCTGTTTTCTGCTTTTTATCCTTTCACATTGTATATCGTTTTAATGAAATTTATCAACGGATTTTCATCGTGGTACTATAGAGTTTTAACTTACTAATTTCCTTTCATGTGCACAATGGTGTTCGAATTGAAATTATTAATTAATAAATTTCGAAAGTGTTTGATATTTCACCATTGACAACCATTAAAAAGCTTCGAAGATTTAAATTCGAATTGAATTTTCATAAACTATTATTTGTTTGTATTGGGTGTTGTTGCACATAATTGGAAATATTCTTTGGAGCTTATATCTCAATTTTGAGGGTGTTTGATGAAGAGTAGACTTGATTTTGGCTTTCAGATTGAAATTCGAAGAAGAGAAGTAGAAGAAGAATACATAACATAAATATACTTACGAAATTGTATTAAAGTTGTATGTAAATTATTTTTAAGTTGTATTCTGTTTTTTTTTTTTGTGTGTGTGTGTGTATATATATATATATATATATATATATATATATATATTATTTGAATATTTGTGAAAGTTGAAAAATAATTGTATAGTGTATGAATCGTTGTATGAAAATTGTATTCAAGTTATAAATATTATCTTTTTATATAAAGTTGTTGATATGTATCGAAATTGTATTAAGAGATGAGTTTTGATTCGAATTTCAAAAAGGAAGAAGAACCTACCACATATTAAATATATACAAATCATATAAAAAATACATACCAAAAGACATATTGTATAGAATTTGCATGAAATATTTAAATTATATGATGTTGTAATTGTATTTAACTGGGTANTATATATATATATATATATATATATATATATATATTATTTGAATATTTGTGAAAGTTGAAAAATAATTGTATAGTGTATGAATCGTTGTATGAAAATTGTATTCAAGTTATAAATATTATCTTTTTATATAAAGTTGTTGATATGTATCGAAATTGTATTAAGAGATGAGTTTTGATTCGAATTTCAAAAAGGAAGAAGAACCTACCACATATTAAATATATACAAATCATATAAAAAATACATACCAAAAGACATATTGTATAGAATTTGCATGAAATATTTAAATTATATGATGTTGTAATTGTATTTAACTGGGTAAAAATAATATATGAAAGTTGTAGATAATTAATAAATAATTTGTATACTATATAATTAGTTGTATAAATATATTTTTAGTTTATATACTATTGTAAATGTATCAAATTTGTATCCTGCCGGCTCCGATGCTTTCCCCTCAAGTGGAGCATCATGCGTTCACAACTGTAACTCTACTCTTAAACGTAAGTGTTGTTCCATGTTCTAAAGATTTAAGCTTTGAAACTCCTCAACAGCCTTTGAAAGATCATCTAGTGTAGCTCCTAGTAACAACTTTTCTTCTGGTACGAATTCGGGTAGTCCATCCGGATCCGACTTGAGTGATTCGAGTCTTTGGATTTTTCCCCAACCTCTTTTTTTATAGACCGGTCCGACGGGACTTGTTCAACAAATCAAAATTGCTCCATTTGTACCCGACCCACCCACTTGCCTTTCGTTGCCTCGGATCTGGAACCCATTAAACCTCGACTCAGACTGCACAACCAACCCAGTCCCCTCAGTCGCTACTATTACCAGAATAAGAAAAGAGGAAATGAGAGAAAAAAAGGATAATGATACTAATAATGTGTAGGGAAATGACACCCAAAAATAACAACAATACTGTAATAAAATTATTTGTGAGCGGAAATACATCAGCTGGCTTGAGTCGTGCTAGGCACTGTCCTAAGAAACTATTTCAATAATGTGAAATGTTTCTCTAGGATTAAATAAGCTCATCTCTACTTGACATAGAGGATACAGGAATCAACAAAATATTAATAATAAATCCAACAGGTTTAGAAAATTAGAGAGAAGAAATAATAACAATAGGTAATGATTGTAGGAAGAAAGTAATGATTAGCTAAAGAAGAAAGCAATGATTAGCTAAGAAAAGTGTAAAAAAGATCATTTTTTGTTGATGTCCTACGGATGAACAAGAAGGTTAATTTAATTGAGATACTTGGGGTATTCTAAATTGCCAAGTGTATAATTGCATGAAAAGTGATTGCCACTTGTTTATGGCTTAGCCATCGACCACACATCTTCATGCAAAAGGCCACATGGTAGATATTCATAACCACTTGTAAAATTAAAAGAACACATGGCTATTTAAAATTTTAAAAATACTCCCACAATCCCCACATATTTTCAAAGTTTCACGGGAGAAGGATAAAGGAATGGAAAAATTGACTTGCTGTATTTGCATGGTCCAAATGCAATAGGTTTGGCGTCTTCTGGACTATGAACCAAACTTAGACCAATAAAACTTAACTCACAGAATTACTGGTGAAATATAATATTTCTATGAACCAAATTCTTATTGTAAGTCAAAGAATTTATCAATCACATTTTGACCCCCGGTAATTTTGCTGTTCAACGCGGTATTGCGCCCAATATTCCATGTGCGTGCCTGGTTATCATGAGATATCTAGAGACTAGGCCAAAATCTCACAGGAGCGACTTACTCCACTCTCATATAGGTGACTTCATCAAGTGTATATTATAGGGGCATCAAGCTACTGAGTCATACCATGAAAGTATGCGAGAGGGTAGTGTAAGCGAGGGTGAGGAGGCTGGTGTTGATATATGATAACCAGTTTGGGTTCATGCCTGGTCGTTCCACTACGTAAGCGATGCATCTTATTCAGAGGTTGGTGGAATTATACAGGGATAGGAGGAAGGATTTGCACATGGTGTTTATTGACCTAGAAAAAGCTTAGGACAAGGTACCTAGGGAAGTTCTTTGGAGATTTCTGGAGGTGAAAGGTTTTCCTTTGGCTTATATTAGGGTGATTAAGGACATGTATGATGGAGCTAAGACTCGGGTTAGGATAGTGGGAGGTGACGCGGAGCATTTCCCGATTGTTATGGGGCTACACCAAGGATTTGCGCTCAGCCCATTCTTATTTGCTCTAATGATGATGCACCGATACACCATATTCAAGGAGAGGTGCCATGGTGTATGTTATAAGCTGGTGATATAGTTCTGATTGATGATACGCGAGACGGTGTTAACGAGGGGTTGGAGGTTTGGAGACGGACCCTGGAGTCTAAAGGTTTCAAGCTGAGCAGGACTAAGACTGAATACGTGGAGTTCAAGTTCAGCGGTGTGCCGGGGGAAGCGGACATGGACGTGAGGCTTGCCTCTCAAGTCATCCCCAAGAAAGGGAGCTTCAAGTACCTGGGGTCAATTATACAGGGGGATGGGGATATTGACGAGGATATCACGCACCATATTGGAGTGGGGTGGATGAAATTGAGGCTAGCGTCTGGCGTTCTATGTGACATGAAGGTGCCTACGGAACTTAAAGGAAAGTTTTATAGATCAGTGGTTAGGCCGGCCATGTTGTATGGTGCAGAGTGTTGGCCAGTCAAGAATTCTCATATCTAGAAGATGAAAGTTATAGAGGTGAGGATGTTGAGATGGATGTGCGGGCACACTAGGCTGGATAAGATTAGGAATGAAGATATCCGAGTGAAGGTAGGCGTGGCTCCCATGGATGACAAGATGCGGGAAGTTAGACTTAGATGGTTCGGGCACTTGAGGAGGAGAAGCCTGGATTCACCGCCAAAGAGGTGTGAACGGCTAGCCTTGACGGGTATGAGAAGAGGGCGGCCTAAGAAATATTAGGGAGAGGTGATCAGGAAGGATATGGTGCGGATGTGGATTTCCGAGGACATGACCCTTGATAGGAAGTTGTGGAGGTTGAGCATTAGGAGTGTATGTTAGGAGATAGGTGGCTAGTATGATAGCGTTTTGTTCTAGGCGGCTAGAGGCTCTAGTTGTGTTCTTAATACTTCATTAGGGTCGTAGGTTAGACTGTAGTACGTTTAGTGGCCCTTTGTGTCCATATTAGTCCCTCGCGTCTATAGTATTGTGCCTTTGTTACTGCTTAGTGTTATTACTTTGCTCTCTATTTTCTGGTTATTGTGTTGCTGGTGTTATCTTTCTGGATTCCTTTGCTGTTACTGATACACTGTCTCTTTCCTTCTTGTGCCGAGGTTCTACCGAAAATAGCCTCTCTCTCCTCCGGAGTAGGGGTAAGGTCTACGTACACACTACCCTCCCCAAACCCCACCTGTGGATCTCACTGGGCTGTTGTTATTATTTGTAAATACACCATCCATAAGGAATATGAATTTCATTAAGAGTTATAACTCATCCTCTCAATTAGTAGCAGTCAAGCACTTTATTTTAATGCTTCAATGCCAATATCGAATTGTTATTACCTATATGAACCTACTTCATAGGATCTCCAATCACATAGGTTAGATTACCATCTCTATTGACAACATGTCTGCCTTAGCCCCATTTATTTTGAGGTTTGAAGAATTAATTTTTTCCCCACTAGTTTAGTTAGAGGATCGGACAAATTAACTTCTGACTTCACATAATCAATAAAAGTTATTCCATCTCTCAGCAGTTGCTTTATGACATCATGTCTCAATTTCATGTGTCTACTTTTACAATTATAAGATTTATTATTTGCTATAGCTATTGTCGTTTGGAAATCACAGTATGTAGACACATAATGCAATACGTCCTTTATTAAAGGGATATTAGCTAAGAAGTTTCTTAGCCACTCAGCCTCAGAACCAGCTAACTCCAGAGCTACAAACTCTGATTTCATAGTCGATCTAGCAATGATCGTCCGTTTAGCTGATTTCCACGATATTGCACCACCACCAGGGGTGAATACATAACCACTAGTGGATTTTGTCTCATCTGAATCAGAGATCCAGTTTGCATCACTGTACCTTTCTAAAATAGAAGGAAATTCGTTATATATGATACCGTAATTCATGGTTCCTCTCAAATATAATTAGTCTAGCTAATGCAGACCAATGCCTGTTGTTGGGATTATGAGTCTATCTACTCAGTATACACATAACATAGGCTATATCAGGCCTTGTAAAATTCATTAACGCATTAGACTCCCAATAATCTGAGCATATTTAGACTGAGCAACTGGCCACCATTATTTTTTTTCAACTGAGAGTGTAACGACCCGGCCGGTTGTTTTGAGAGTTAGAACCCCGATCCCCTATTAACTTCTTCCTCCATATCAAATTCTGCTATTGTGTCTTGCCGGGAGGGTTCGTTTTGGGTTTCAGAGTGAATTGAGACTATGAGACACTTAGTCTCTAATTGGAAGCTTAAGTTGGAAAAGTTGACTGGATGTTGACTTGTGTGTAAACAACCCCAAATTTGAATTTCTATGATTCCGTTAGCCCTGTTAGGTGATTTTGGACTTAGGAGCGCGTCCAGAATGTGATTTGGAGGTCCGTAGTAGAATTAGGCTTAAATTGGCGAAAGTTGGAATTTTGGCGATTTGGACGGCATGGAAATTTTATATCGGGTTTAGAATGGATTTCCGAAAGTTGGAGTAGGTTCCTAGTGTCATTTATGACTTGTGTGTAAAATTTGAGGTCATTCGGACGTGATTTAATATGTTTCGACGTTGTTTGTAGAATTTAGAAATTTCAAAGTTCATTAGGCTTGAATCCGTGTGAAATTGGTGTTTTGATGTTATTTTTACTGATTCGAAGGTTCGACTAAGTTCGTATGGTGTTTTATGATTGGTTGGTATGTTTGGTTAAGGTCCTGAGGGCCTCGTGTATGTTTCGGATGCTTAACAGAGGAAATATTGGACTTGGAGAATTCTAAAATTTCTGGTTTCTGGTGTTTTCACACCTGCGGTGGGGAGACCGCAGGTGCGGGGCCGCACGTGCGGATGATTAAGCACATAAGAGTATTTGGAAAGAGTTTCCAGGTTTCGCAGGTGCGAGATGAGTTCCGCATCTGCGATGCCCGCAGATGCGCTGGAGAGATCGCAGAAGCGGTTGGGAACCGCAGAAGCGGACATAGGTCCGCAGGTGCGAACACGCAGGTGTGACCTTTTTATCGCAGAAGTGGACGATGAGTACTAAGTGAAATCCGCACCTGCGATGGAAATTCCACTGGTGCGGGACTGCAGATGCGGTTCTGGGCTCGCAGAAGCGAGTTCGCTGGGCAGAAAAGAGAGAGTTCGAGGGTTTGAAATTCATTCTTCATTGTTGGACTTGGGAGCTCAAAAATTGGCAATTCTTTGAAGGATTTTCAGAGGAAACTTGGGGGTAACGATTCCTAACTCCTTTATGGTCATGTTCCTCTAATCTATGGTTAGTTTCATCATTTAATTAGTGATTGGGGTGGAAAATTGGGGAAAATTTGAGAAAAATTTTTAGGGCAGATTTTGAGGTTTTGACTTGGATTTTGGTATCGGATTTGAACAAATTTGGTATGGTTAGACTCGTGAGTTAATGTGTGTTCATAATTTGTGACTTTTACTAGGTTCTGAGACGTGGGCCCGGGGAGGCTTTTTGAGAGATTTTCAAATTTCTTGCTTTAACTTTGATTCTGTTCGCTAGATTAGTTTCTTGTAGTTATATTTATGTTATATAATTGATTTTGGATAGATTTTATCCATTCGGAGTCGGATATTCTTGAAAAATGTATTATTTTGGATTGATTTGAGCTTGGTTCGAGGTATGTGGCTTGCCTAACCTTGTGTGGGGGAACTCCCCATAGGATTTGTAATGTTGATGGTATATGAGCGCTGTGTACGCGAGGTGATGAGTACGTATACGGGCTAATTGTTGTAAAAACCCGATTTTCACTAAATAATAACCTGTCTTTCCTCTTATTTGAACTTTATTAGCATGTGTAGTGTCCTGTTAGACTAAAAAAGCATTTCTACTTGCCTTAACTATTTACCTGAACTACGTGCAACATGTTTAGTGAACTTATATGTCTTTCCTTAACTTGTACTTAGGTTAAACTGTAAGATTCCGCGCCGTAACTATTGAATTCTATTGTTTGGCTGCATATTTACTTTGGGACTACAGAACGGTATTCCGAGAGATCCCCCTGCACTGCATATTTACTTTGGGACTACGGAACGGTATTCCGAGAGATCCCCTTGTACTGCATATTTACTTTGGGACTACAGAACGGTATTCCGGTAGATCCCCCTATCTTGCATATTTACTTTGGGACTACGAAACGATATTCCGGGAGATCTCCCTGTACATTTACGTTTGAGACTACGAGACGGTATCTCGGGAGATCCCCTGTTGTATTGTTGTGTACTGAGCTGTTGTTTCTCCATGATTTCTTCCTTGTTACATTTCAGTCTTTATTTACTGCGATATTTCATTTTGCTTTGCCTTATTTTATATATATATATATATATATATATATTCCGGTAGGGCCCTGACCTGACCTCGACCGAGGTTAGGCTTGGCACTTACTGGGTACCATTGTGGTTTACTCACTCCCTTTCCTGCACATATTTTTCGTGTGCAGATCCAGGTGCATCTTATCAGCCTCATCACTAGTCGCAGTCGCTGCTGCTTATTCGAGACTTCAAGGTACATTCGCTCGCGCCCGCAGATCCTTGGGGTCCCCCTTTATACCCTTATGTTCATCTTTCCTTCTTTCTGTAGAAATGATGTATAGAACAATTAAGACTTCTTAGTAGCTTGTGACTTGCGGTGTTTCGGGTTTTAGGAATTGTTTTGTACATTTCAGAAGTGAAAATTGTATATGCCGAGTGGCATTCAGTTGCTTATTAGATATTTGTTACTGTTAGTAGTTAATGTTCATGCTTTTGTTTCATTTTCGCAAAGTGTTAGGCTTACCTAGTCGTAGAGACTACGTGTCATCACGAAAACTCACAGAGGGGAAAATTGGGCCGCGACAAGGATTTAGCATCAAAAGGAGTGCTCATTGGTGTGACACTAAAATATTCAAGAAATCTCTCAACATAATGTTCTTGTGACAACATTATGACATATTCACTCCTTATAACTTTAACTCTCAATATCATGTTTACTTCACCTAGATATTTCATGTCAAAATTAGCAGAGATAAATAATTTAGTACTTTGCACAATATTTAAACTTGTACCAAATATAAACATGTCATTAACATACAGACATATTATCACATAATCATTGTCTACCACGTTAGTATAAACACATTTATCCACCTCCACTGAAGAAAAATCACTTCTCAATAAGACTTTGTCACGACCCGGAATATTTACCGTCGGGATCGTGATGGCGCCTAACAGTTCACTTGCTAGGCAAGCCAACCTTAGAACATTTTTACTTCTTTTAGCAGTTTAGCCAGTAAAATTGATAACAAACTAAAATAACAGATATGTTCTAAGTACAAATGCGAAAATTTAAACAGCAATCATCTATTACATTTACCTGAATCTGGTGTCACGAGTTCACGAGCTTCTAAAGTAATACACATAAAGTTATGAAACAAGTATAAAACCATCTGAATGATATTATACATCCAAAGAAAAGAGGATGGGAACTCCAGGTGCTGCGGGCGCTAAACAGTTGTACCTCAAGTCTCCACAGGTATCCGATCTGAGCTCACTAATGATCGTTGTTGGGACCGTCTCCGAAATCTGCACAATATGCAGAGTGTAGTATTGATCACGCTCAACTATTTCTAATAAAAGACTAAGCGGGCGTTGTAAATATAATCCGGGGTATTAAGCCTAGAGTCGATCCCACAGGGAATTAACGTATCAAGCAAGCCGTTAGAATACTAAACTTTTACTTAATCAATTCTCTCAAGACTTTTGAATATAAATTGGTGATGTTTTACTATTTCTACTGACAATAATAATAAACTAACAATTACTAACAATGTGTTGTAAATAATTATAATAAAGGTCTAAGGTTATGGTTTCCTCCGTCGTTGAACTTCCTTCTCGGATACTTCTTATAGTTCGATTAGTTGACTCTATCAATCATGAACACTCTATCTACCATAAATATCTCTCAAGTAATTATGATAATTTACTAGACGCACTCTCTCAAGTTACGCTAGCTAGATTGCATTACAGTTCACTTTAGATTGCACCCGAGGTATCGTTATCTCTAATCCAACCTCTAAACCCTCGGTTATGACTTTCGTCTATACTCTGGGAGTGGTGTTGTTCAAACAACTACCTAAATATGCACTCTATCTCAAGTAGATACATAATGAATAGGAACAANAAAAATCAATGTTTGCTTCACTGAGTAGTAATCCACAGGGTTTTCTTCACTTCAATGGCTTCCCCCTTCAAATTGTGTTTTTCGGTCTATTTATATGTTTGGTACAAACCCTAAATGTGTAGGAGACTTCTATTCAAACCGGGAAACACTTAAAATCTTCAAAACCCGGATTGGACCAGACCAGGGACCTGGCTTTATGGCCCAAACGCCTGGATAAAGCCACGCCAGGCTTGGCCTTAAGGCTCAAACGCCTGGATAACACCAGGCTAGGCCTGGCCTTAAGGCTCAAACGCCTGGATAAAGCCAGGCCAGGCCTGGCCTTAAGGCTCAAACGCCCGGCTATAGCCCGGTGCACTCCTCTTCGCCTCTTGAGCGTATTTTTGACGTTTATGCATCCATTGAGCTCGGCTTCCATCTCCAATTCACCTAGACATGAAATAGACTCCATTATGCACATACAAAGTGTATTTTTATCGTTAACGCACATAAAATGTAAGGCATATAACGTGTTAAACCATGAATTCTAGCCACACATCAAGTATCAATACTATCGACCCCATGTACTAGTAAGTGCCGAGCCTAACCTCGACGAGATAGTGATGAGGCTAACGCGAGGCATCTATACAAAAACCTGTACACAATATATAAATGACAGAATAATAGAAAATACAGAATATAACTCCACAACAAATTGAAACACATAACGACAACCTCTAGAGTGAACCAGTGTCGTCTAGAATTTACCAGTCCTTACTATATCAGATAATGAAAGAAATACCGAAATAAATGCAGTTCAACAAATAGAAACATATAGTTTTGTTGCGGCGCGCAAACCGATCCCACCAAACATCACAACATTCTCCCATATTCCTCCGTAACAGATACAATAAAAGTAAATTATATATATATATATATATATATATATATATATATATATATATATATATATATATATATATATATATATATATATATATACACACACACACACACACACACACCCGATCCCTCCATTTATCAATATTAATAGAATAGTTCACCCTTATTTCACCATATCAATCCACACTTATTTCTCCTGTTGTGACGTGTAACCTGATCCCACTGTATAAACACGTTCACCCTTATTCCTCCTTAGCAATCTTCCCTTATTCCTTCTATTGCGGCGTGCAGCCCAATCCCACCATATCAGTACCAAACACTCAATGTATACAATCAATTTACAGTCTAAATCACAAGGCCTTTATGATAAATAAATACCGAACTGAATCAAACAAAGGAAACCTTGATCAACATCAACTATACTCAAATAATACTACACAGCGAGACCAATCCAGCAATTTACAATTCTAAAGGTACAACAATTCAAATTAAGCAAATAGCAGGGATTATGGGACCTATGGGAAGAACTAACTTAGCTAACAGGAGAAGATGTTGATTAACACGTAGCAGTTAAGCATGGAAGCATTTAGAGGATAGAACAATTAAGACAGGAAATGAAACAATTAAAGGAAAATAGTAAATCAAGGAAAAACAGGTAATTTGGCAACGTATAAGCACTCGTCACCTCGCATATACACCGCTCACATATATTTCACATAATCACATAGTCCTAGGGTTCCTAATTCCCTCAAGTAAAGGTTAGACACAATACTTACCTCGATCCACATGCCACTCACTGCTCAATTACCGTTTTTCCTCTAGTTTCTACCTCCAAACCACTCGTATCCATAATTAACTTAATAACCTCAAATATTGCTAAAGAAATCAATTTCAATACATAAATTTAGGTTTCCCAACATTTCCCCCCAAAAGTCAAAAATCGACCCCGGGCCCGCTTGGTCAAAACTCGAGGTTCGGACCAAAACCCATTCACCCATTCAACCCCGAGCCCGAATATGTAACTAGTTTTGAAATCCGACCCAAAATTGAGATCTCATTTCTATTTTACAAAAAATCCCTAATTCTACCCAAACCCTCAATTTCTACCATGAAATTCCTAGATTTTAGGTTGAAATCTTGTAAAATAAAGTGAAAGATTGAAAGAAACGAGTTAAGAATCACTTACCTATGATTTAGGGAAGAAGGGGTATTTGGAAAATCGCCTAAAGGATTTCTTGTGTTTGGAAGTTTTGAAAAATGAGCAAAATCCCGTCTAACTCTAAGTTAAGACTAACCAGTTGCAGATGTTGCATTTGCGACCTGAGCTTTGCAATTGAGAAGCTCTCAAATGCGAGGGAAGTATCGCAAATGTGACCCTATCACATTTCTGCAGTCTTCACAAATGCGAGTTGTCCATTCGCAATTGCGCACATCAAACCTCCGCAAATACGACCCTATCCTCGCAAATACGAGACTACCCAGTCCCAGCCTATGCTCGCAAATGTGATGTTTCTTTGCAAATGCGTCGTATTTGCGAGACCTGATGCACACTAGAAATTTTTCCTAAGTTTATTTCACTCCGTAGCCTATCTGAAACTCACCCGAGCCCTCGGGGCTCCAAACCAAACATGCACATAAGTCTAAAAATATCATATGAATTTGCTTGTGTGATCAAATTGCCAAAATAACACCTAGAACTACGAATTTAGCACCAAATCATATGAATCTCCCAAGAACACTTTGAAATTCCTATTTTCACAATCGAACGTCCAAATCACGTCAAATCAGTTCCGTTTCTCACCGAATTTCACACATAGGGTATTAATATCATAACGGCCCTGTACCGGGCTCCAGAACCAAAATCCGTACCCGATACCAACAAGATCAAACATTAGCCAATTTCTTAAAACCATTAAAATTTCAGTCTTTCAATTTTTAACAAAAATTCATATCTCGAGCTAGGGACCTCTGAATTCGATTCCGGGCATACGCCCAGGTTCTATATTTCACTATGGACCCACCGGGACCGTCAAAACATGGATCCAGGTCTGTTTACTCAAAATGTTGACCGAAGTCAACTAAAATCAACTTTTAGGGCCAAACAAATTATTATTTCATCAATTTTCAACAGAAAAGCTTTTTGGAAACACGCCCGGGCTGCTGTTACACCCCACGTTTTTGTACGTAAAAGTTTTATTGTAAGTTAATCGATGTAGACTCGGGGATGAGATTATCTTGAGGTTATAAGCAATTATGCTTTATAACAAGTGATAAGTTAAGTGCCGTGAAGGTTAAAGGGTAAACGAATCAAAGAAAATGAGTTGCAAGGAAGGTTGTCAATTTGGAATAAAATACGGTCTGAGCTATAATATCCGATATTTATGGACTAGTGCCATACAAGGTACCACATGACCGCTTTAGTGAGGTGTATAAGGTATGTTAAAGTGCGTAATATTTTAGTAATTTGAGATAATTCTTAGTTATGTGGGTAATTGGTTAATCATTGATTAGTGGGGAATTACCAATTTAATTAAGTTAATTTAATAAGGTTTTATAAACCTTCACGTGATAGCAAACTAAGTCCACCTAGTGACTCTTAAACTCATGTGAAAGGTGGGATATTTTGAAGGTTTGGTGTGGCTAAGTCACCACATAAGTGGGGCCCATACCCAACGACCTAAATAAACCTCTCTAAATTCATTTCAAGTCTCTACAAAAACACAAAGGAATTTCAGCAAACTCATTCATAAAGGACTTCATGTTAGCAACGTGATTTTTTCTACAATAAAATCATATGAGACTACGTAATATTATAACAACGGGATTTTGCTATTCTAAGGGAGTACCGTGCAATATTTCTCAAGAATATCATACGAATTTTTCCCTAATTCGATCTTGCCGTCACGTGTTTTGTCGCGATTGCCGTATGTTAGAAGGATTGTTAAGAGAATCGACTCAGGTATGTTAAGTCTATCCCTTTTTTCTTTTTGGCATGATCCATATGATACAAGCGGAACGAAAAAATACACAATTTCCATAAATGACTCTATTCATAGAAATAATAGAGATGCTTATGTTCTTGATTCCGCATGTGTCATATTATTCTATCATCTGTTCATGGGTCTCAGAAAATACGTAAGTTGATAAAATTTATTTCATGATATTAATCAAAGGCATAATGGTCTTATGCCACTCTGAAAGATTTTATTGACGTACTTCTCATGCATTGCATTCACTTACATTGACCCATGACTAGATGGTGTTATATACGCGTATATATGTATATTATATAAATATGGGATACGCACCACCATCTGATCAACTGGTATACGTTGATGATTTTGCCCACAGTGGCCGAGATGATATGATGGGATGCCCTCAGAGGCTTGATGATGTTATGAACCTATGTATCTATGAAAGACATGATATTCATGCGCATATGCATGACATTATATAATTCATGATTTACAGAGTTATCCAGATATACATGTTGAGTCTTTTACTCCATGTTTCTCTCATGTCTATTATTTATTGATTTTCATTCCTTACATACTCCGTACGTTATTTGTACTGATGTCCCTTTGCCTTGAGACGCTGCGTTTCATGCCCGCAGGTTCCTATAGACAGGTTATGAGCCCTCCAAGTAAGCTACCAGCTCAGCGAAAGGTGTTGGTGCACTCCATTTGCTCCGAAGCTGCCTATTTTGTCAGTATACATTGGACACGTATTGATTAGTATGTTGGGGCCCTGTACCGGCCTTATGACGTTTATGTACTCTTATAGGCTTGTAGACATATGTCATGTATATGAAATATTGTATGGCCTTGTCGGCCTATATTCAGTGTGCGAGTAATCGTTTTGGCCTTATAGGCCAGTATGTCATATGTATAAGTTTATTTCCTCATGCTTTACTCCGGTTCATTTACATATAATAGAATGATACAAAATATACGTTACGTTGGTACTCGGTTGAGTAAGGTACCGAGTTCCCATCACGGCCCATCGGTTTGGGTCGTGACAACTGCACACGTAAATCGAGGAGGGTAAAAATGAGATTTTAAGGCTAAAGAGCGCAAAATTGAGTTCTAAAGCATAAGATGACCATTTGGGTCATCACAGACTTGTTCAAATTTCTCATACCACTGCTTAGGAGCTTGTTTAAGGCCGTAAAGAGATTTAATTAATTTACAAACTTTATTTTTTTGTCCAGGAATGACACAGCCTTTAGGTTGAATTATATAAATTTCTTCTTCTAAATCACCATTTAGAAAAACACTTTTGACATCCATTTGGTGGATAAAAAGCTTACAAATTGAAGATAAGACAACTAAAACTCGAATAGAAAAAATTCTAATTACTAGTGCAAATGTATCAAAATAATCTATATGTTGTTTTTGAGAAAATCCTTTTGCTACTAACCGAGATTTATGTTTATCTAAATATCCATCAGGATTAAATTTCTTTTTGAAAATTCATGTATTATTCTTTCAAAAAATAAAATTGATTTCATCTTTTATTGCCTCTTTCCAATATTTAGTATCTGAAGAAAATATAGCTTCAACATAATTTGATGGTTCATTATCGACAAGAAAAGTTTGAAAATCATTTCCATAAGAAAATATTCTTTTCTAGGCCTTTTACTCCTTCTCACTTCCTCATTAGAGGTAATTTTACTATTTGTTTCAACAGGTGTATGAAATTTTTTATCAGATAATGGATAAATATATTCAAAGAACTCAACATTCTTTGTCTCAATTATAGTGTTGCAATCAAGCACATCACATTTTAAAACAAGAAATCTATATGCAACACTATGTACAACATATCCAATAAGCATGCAATCAACCTATTTTTCTCTGTTTAGGTTCAGGCAAAAGAACTTTAGCAAGGCACCCCCACACTTTTAAATATTTCAAGTTAGGTTTATAACCCCTCCACAATTCATACGAAGTTTTACCAGTTCTTCTATGTGGTATTCTATTTTGTAAATGATATTCAGATAAAATAGCTTCTCCCCACAAAGTATGAGGAGCATTTGAACTAATTAACATAGAGTTCATTATCTCTTTCAATGTTCTATTTTTTTCTTTCAGCTACTCACTCCATTTGACTCAAGTGAATAAGGCGAAGTTACTTCATTAATTATTCTATCTTTTTCACAAAATGCATCCAAAGATAAATATTATCCACCTCTATCAGATCTAGTTCTCTTGATTTTTATACTAAGTTGATTTTCAACCTCAGTTTTATTAAGAAATAAAAGCATTAAAAGCATCGTCTTTATTTCTAAGAAAATACAACTTAGTATATTTAGAAAAATCATCAATAAGAGTTAATAATATCTTTTACCACCTCTAGTCATAGTCTGCTTTAAATCGCCTAAGTCAGCGTGAATGAAGGATAACAATTAATTTTCTCTATTTACAGAAAAATAATTCGTTCTAGTACTTTTACCTTCAACACATATTTTACTCTTGTCGATATTATTTGAGTCTAAACCAGATATTAATCCTAGTGACTGCATTTCTTTATATATGCGACTTTAACATGTGCTGGTCTAGCATGCCATAAAGAAACTGACTCAACCATGTAAACAGAAGAAGATGCATTTTTATTGCTAGTTTTGGAAATATTAAGCATGAATAAACCATGGTTACAATATCCATTGCCCACAAAAATATCATTTTGGGTCAATACGACCTCATTATTTTCAAAGAAAACCTTCACTCCAACTTTTTCTAATAACCCCACAGAAACCAAATTGGTTTGGATATTAGGGACATGCAATACATCACTCAATGCAAAAGTTTTACTAGATGTGAATTGAGAAGAATTTTTCCTTTCCCAAAAACGCGAGTTGTTCTTGAGTCACCAAGATAAATAGTTTCTTCTCCTTCCTCAATTTAGGTGTAATTTTTGTCTGTACAAATGTGGCTTGTAGTACCATAGTCTATCATCCAATCTCTCACATTGACCACATTATTTATTTGGGAAATGATCGCAACAATCATATTATCTGCTTTAATCAAATTTAATTTTTGCTTAGCGAGATAATCATTTATCCCGGCTCTTCTCTTGCATTGAAGTGCATTTTTCTTGAAGGTTTTAGTATTAACATTGGATATGTAACCATGCCTTTTTACATACCTGTATTTTGATATTATTGTCTGCCGATGCAATAACGCATTTGTAACACCATGGTTATCTAGCAGGACAGCTAGAACAATAGCAACAGAGACAACACCAAAATTGATAGCACCATCAAAAATTTCTTTAGTAGTATTATTTTCCATAGTTTCTTATATTGTAGGGAAATGACATCGAAAAATAACGATAATACTGCAATAAAATTATTTGTGAGCGAAAATACAACAACTGACTTGAGTCGTGATAGGCACTTTCCTAAGAAACTATTTCAGCAATGTGAAATGTTTCCCTAGGATTAAACAAGTCCATCTCTATTTGATTTAGATGATATAAGAATTAACAAAATATTAATACTAAACCCAACTGGTTCAGAAAATCCGAGATAAGAAATAATAACAATAATAGGTAATGATTGTAGGAAGAAAGTAATGATTAGCTAAAGAAGAAAGCAATGATTAGCTATGAAAAGTGTAAAAAAGACCAATTTTTGTTGATGTCCTACGGATGAACAAGAAGGCTATTTATAGAGATACTTGGGGTCTTCTAAGTTACAAAGTGTTTAATTGCATGAAAGATGATTTCCACTTGTTTATGGCTTAGCCATTTGGCCACATATCTTCATGCAAAAGGCCACATGGTAGATATTCATAACCACTTGTAAAATTAAAAGAACACATGAATATTTAAAATTTTGAAAATACTCCCACATAATGGATTGCATATAAGTTATAAAGAAAACACAGTTAGGACGGGTATTATACAATGAAGGAGCGCATGGAAGAGATGACATGGCACCTCTCTTAGCCCAAGAAAAAATATTTCTTTTAAAAACATTTTCTCCCTCATTCTTTTTATTAAATTAATAAATTCATGTTGAATTTGTTCATCTTAAAAATCCAAAACCAAAACCAAAACACAACATTTAAGAAATAAACCGTTTCTACAAGGATCTTAACGTTGGCGAAATAGTGAAAGATGAATAAAAGGGGTTTCAAAATTGACATCACACAACCATACAACTTTTCAATTTTTTTAGTTTTATTGTTAAAAACTTTTGTGGGTTAAAGAGAATGTATGTGTAACGACCCGACTGGTTGTTTTGAGCATTTGCATTTTTATTTGATGGTTTGAGGTCGTCAGTGACTTTATATGATGCATTATAACTTGTGTGTATGGTCGGTTTTAGTTTTTGAGTAGTTCGGGATTGATTTGGAAGAATGATTCTCATCTTATAAGTTTTAAGTTAGAAGAGTTAACCAAGTTTGGCTTTTGTGTAATTGACCTCGCATCAGAATTTTGATGGTTCCATTAGGTTTGGATGGTGATTTTGGACTTGGGCTTATTCTCGGATTTGCATTTGGATAATTTTAGAAGGTTTTAGTTCTATTTGGCGAAAGTCGGCAATTTGAAGGTTTGGAAAGTTCATAGGTTTGATTGGGAGTTGACTTCAATATTATCGGGTTTGGATTGTTATTTTCAAAAGTTGAAATAGGTTCGTTATGTCATTTGGAACTTCTGTGCAAAATTTGAGGTAATTCCGAGTTGTTTAGATGTGTTCGATGTAAGTTTGGAACTTGAAAATTTGAAATATTTCATTAAGCTTAATTTGAGGTGCGATTCATAATTTTGATATTATTACATGGGTTTTGAGTCCTCTAGTAGGTCCGTGTTATGTTTTGAAAGTTGTTGGTATGTTCAGACGGGGTTTTGTGGGGTTTGGGTGTGTTTCGGGGATGGTTTCGAACCATTTTTTCTTGTGTTGCATTGTTGGTTTTCTGGTGAGTCCGATGAGCATTGCGTTCGCAGTCAAGCTTTCGCGTTCGTGGAAAAGAAATGTGGCAGGCATGAAATTTGTGCCGTGTTTTCAATATGGGACCGTGTTCGCACAGTGGTGGAAGAGGTCGGGTTGAAGGCTAGCGCGTTCGCGACTAGTGCTCGTATTCACGGTGATGGAGACCAGTTGGCATTCGTGTTCGCAGGATAGAGGTCGCGTTCGCAAAAAGATTTTTGTAGGCAGGGCAGATTTTTGCTTCAGGATCGCAAGGGTACAATCAGGATTGCATAGTGTACCACTAGGCAGTGCATATAGGTTGTGATTTTCAGACTTTGAGCTTATTTTATCATATTTTGACATTGAGAGCTTGGATTGAGGTGATTTTTGAGGGGATTTTCACTACTTGCATTGGGTAAGTATTTTTACTTGACTTTGATTATGATTCATGATTATATATTTGATTTTTACTTTTGATTAATGAATCTAAAAGAGAAATTTGGGGGTTATGTTAAAACATTTTTAAAGTGATTAATTGAGTTTTGAACTTTGATTTGGAGTCGGATTTAGGTTAAACTAGTATGGTTTGACTCGTATTTGAATGGGTCATCGAAATTTATGGTTTTTTTTCTTCAGATTCCAAGGTGCGGGCTCAGGTTGATTTTTTGGTTGACTTCGAGTATTTGATTAAGGATTCGACCTTTATCATCTGGGTTTGATTCCTATGACACTATTTGATGTTATTGAGTTGCTTTTGGCTAGATTCGAGCTGTTCAAAGGTCGATTTGCTTGGGAAGGCATTTTTAGAGTATTCAATTGGTTTGTTTGAGGTAAGTGTCCTGCCTAGCTTTGTTGAGAAAAGTTTTCTAATTAAATGATATTATTTTCTACATGCGGGATGATGTATATGCGAGGCGACGAGTGTATATGCATGTGCAAGGGTTATCCATGCTCGAGGTAGATTATATGATTCTTTGTGCCTTTTTGGACTTTGTGATTTTTGTACCTCATGTCTTACTTGGCTTCTATAATAGTATGAGCACAAATTTCAATGCTAGAGACCGTGCTTCAGTTGTGAAACTATTGTTGTGCTAAATTAGGTCATAACTATATCTAATTTCCGACCAGTCGTTCTAAGTATTATAGTCCCATGTCCCTTATTTGATCCTTAAATATGTATTTTTTTGGTTACATGACTTGTCGGGGTGGTTAGTTTGGTTTCAGGGAGGTTTTGGAGTGAATTGGGACACTTAGTCCCAAGGTTAAAAGCTTAAGTTGTGAGAGTTGATCGGAGTTTGACTTTTATGTAGACTGTAATGACCTAATCGGTCGTTTTACTTTCTAGAACCCCGTTCCCCTAAATAAGACTCCCTATATGTGCTTTTACTGTTTTATGACTTGCGGGGATGGTTAGTTTGAGATTTGGAAGGGTTCAGGTTGAAATAGGAACAATTGATTCCTAAGTTGGCCTTAAAAGGCCAAGTTTGACTTCGGCCAACATTTTGAGTAAACGACCTAGGAATCGGGATTTGACGGTTCCAATAGGTTTGTATTATAATTTCGGACTTGAGTGTATGTTCGGATCGGGGTTTGGATGACCTGGGAGCATTTTGGCGCCTAGTAGGACAAAATTGGTTTTTGAAGGTTTTAGAAGTTCTTTAAATATGGTTTGGAGCGGGTTTTGGTGATATCGAGGTCCAAACAGAATTCCGAGCCAGGGAATAGTTCTGTAATTTCATTTAAGACTTGCACGCAAAATTTGGTGTCATTCCGAGTAGTTTAAGTATGTTTCGGTGTATTGGAAGTAAATTGAAGAACTTGAAGTTCTTAATTTTGATTCAATTGGTTTTGGGGTGCGATTCTTAGTTTTAATGTTGTTTCGGAGTTCCGAGAGTTCGAGCGAGTCCGATTTATGATTCCAACTTGTTGGTATGTTCGGGCGGGGCCCTGAGGGCCCTGAGTGTCAATCAGACGAGGCTCGGACCAAGTTGAGAATTTGGAGCATCAGCGGAAGCATCAGGTCTGTCATAATCGCACTTGCGCTTGGCCAGCCGCAGGTGCGAGCCAAGCCTCGCAGATGCGGCCAAGGAAGGGCAGCCCAGGTTCCGTAGGTACGACCCATCCTTCGCAGAAGCAGAACCCGTCCGCAAACGTGACGCCAGCCACCTAGGGGATTTCCGCAGAAGTGGATCTTTGTCCGCAGAAGCGAGGGCACAAGTGCGACCCTATGACCGCATGTGCGAAAATCACTGGAGGCAGTGAACCTCATTTAATATAGACTTAGGCCATTTTTATCACATTTTCTTCCACTCTCGGGCGATTTGGGAGCTTTTAAGGAGGGGATTTCGACCTATCTTTGTGAGGTAAGTAATTTCTACTTAATGCGAGTTTAATACATAGACTATGGGGATATTTCAACATGAAAATTAGTAAAAATCATGAGTTTAGATGAAAAACCTAGGGTTTAATAAAAACAAGATTTTACCACGAAAATGATCATGAAACTTAGTGAAAATCATATATTTATGTTCCTAAGCTTATGGGTAACAACTTTCTTCAAACATTTCCGGAATCCGGGTATGTGAGCCCAGGGGTGAATTTTAGGAACCTTGCATTTAGGATTGGGTAATCACTTTAATAATAGGGATTTAACTTTTGAGCATAAATTGATTAAATTCATATGATATTTGACTAGTTTCGAGTCACTTGGCACCAAGTTTGGAGGTTTGAGCACCTTTTTTAACCGAGAAGTAGGCTTTGGGACGAGGTAAGTCTCCTTTCTAAACTAGTAAGAGGAAATCTCCCCATAGGCGAATTAACTAATATATGTGACAATTTGTGGTTGGATGGGGTCCCGAGAGCCTCAGGTGAGTTTCAGATTATTTATGGCCGTTTGAAATGATCAGTTCTTGTGCTTTCGCACTTGCGACTTATGGACTGCAGGTGCATGCACACAGAAGCGACATGGGTCCACATATGAGATGTTGTGTGGAGTCTGGATGGGAGCACAAATGCAAACTTATTTCCGCATATGCTAGTCCGTGGATGCGGACAAGAGGGTGGAGCTGGGTGTTTCGCATTTGGGAGGGGATTTCCTTAGATGCGGCTCCGTAGATGCAGGTGAGTGACCGTAAGTGCGGGTGGTCGGGAAATTAGTGGGACTCGCAGATGCGAAATTTGGACCGCAAATGAGGTGTTGCAGGTGCGACTCAGTGGACCGCATATGCGATTTTGCTGGGCGAAATATTTAATATCGAGGGGTTAGTCATTTTTTTATTATTGGAGTTGTGGATCTCGGTTGGAGGAAATTTTTGGAAGGGTTTTCATCACAATTGAAGGGGTAAGTGATCTTTACTCAATTTCGGTATTAGATATTGATTACCTATAGATTATTACACCTAATATTCATGAATTAAAGGTGGGATTTGGGGGTTTTTTGGACTATGATTTTGGAAAGTGATATTTGATGATTTGAAGGTCGATTTGAGGTTGGAATTGGGTGAAAAACATATATCTGGACTCGTATCAGAATGGGTGTTAAGAATTGTGAGTTTTGCCGGGTTTCGAGGTGCGGAACAGGGGTTGACTTTTTGGGTTGACTTTGCGTAATTGATTCAATATCTAAGCTTTATCATTTGGAATTGTTTTCTATGACTTTTATTGATGATAGTAAGCTGTTTTGACTAGATTCGCGTCGCTCGGAGGTCGATTCTCTTGGGAAGGGCTTTATAAAGTATTTATTTTCGTGTTTTTAGGTATGTAACATATCTAAACTTAGATATGAGGGTAATTATCCCTGAGAACTATGATATTTGTACTGTGTTGGTGGTGACACACATGCTAGGTGACATGCGTGTGTGCATGCATCGGGATAGTCATGATCCGGGTAGTTATTAGGCTATTATATGCCTTGTTTTTCTATCATGCCTTGTTGTACCCGTGTTTTCTCTACTTATACGATTATCTGATTTAAGATTCCTGTTAGAACTCTTGTCTAGGCTATGTGCTTATTTGTTTAGACATGATAGAGCTATTCTTGCGGTTTTGAGCTATTTTGCCTTAATTGTAAATATTCTCTCAGTTATGATGCTATATCCGTGTATGATATCTCTGTCTCAGTGCACTTCTATTTTATTTCTCACATGTTATTGACGCCTCATATATGTAACGCTGTTGAACGAGTACTGTGAGATGTGGTTAATTGAGACTTGAGGAGTTGGTGACTGAGCTAGGGTCATAGAGCCGATTTGGTACTGATTTTGAGATGACGCGTGCGCCAGGCCCATATTGGGCTAAGGTGGTATTATTTTGGTGCGACGCGTGCACCAGGCCCACAGTTGGGTAATGTGATATCGATTAGCGCTTGGGCAAGGATCCTCCCATACGGAGTCTAGTATTCACAGTGAGCACATGCACATGATTATATATGTGCTGTAGTGATTGGTACTTGTGCCAAGTACCTGTACAATGTTGAGTGTGGTTATGTGTGTGATGGTGATGGGCACTTGTCCCAGGCTCCGTGAGTGTGCTGAGTGTGATTATACTTGATGATTATACTAAGATAATATTTACTTGACATATAGGCATAGAGATGCATTTTTCTCATGCTAGTTGGTAAATAAAATGTCTTAACTGTATTGGGCTATGATTGTTATACTTGGAAAGCATGTTTAAATTTCCATAACTGTGAACAAGCTGAACATGATATCTTCTGAGTTATTTACTGTTACTGGAATTATTATATCCCGTGTTGTTATTGTTTATTTATGTTCGCTACTAACTCTTCTTCCGAGCTCGTCACTACTTCCAGCCTAATGTTAGGTTTGTTGTTTATTGAGTACATGGAGTCGGTTGTGCTCATACTATACTCTACACTTCATGTTCAAATCTATCTACTTCCACGTTTGGTGATTGCTAGATTTCGCACCGGTACCAATGTGTAGAGACTACGAGGTAGCTGCTATGTTGTTCGCAGACCTTAGAGTCCTCTTTCATTATTACTGTTCTATTGTTGAGACAGTTGTATGAGGATTTGTCCTTGTATTTGATATTCAATAATCCTCATGTACTCATTGATACTAGATCATTAGGATGATTGTAGTTGTATTTTCGTTGTCTTCTTAGACATTTCATAATATTTCCGATTTTTAGTTTATTAAGTTCTGATTGTGGAACTCATTATTGTTGTGAAACTGTTGCCTTGCCTAGCAAGAAGCGTTAGGTGTCGTCGCGGACCCTATGGGAGTTTGGGTCGTGACAAGTTAGTATCAAAGCTCTAGGTTTCCTAGGTCGCATGAGATGAGAAAGTTTAGTAGAGTCTAGTGGATCGGTACCAAAACGTCTGTAATTATCTTCGAGAGGCTACCAAACTATTAGGAAACTCACCTTCTTGCAATCCTATCGTGCGAATCTATTAATTCTGAAATCTGATCCTTTACTCTTCTATTCTCTCACAGATGGTTAGGACACATTCAGTTGATCAGGCACCAGAGCCACCAGTCAGGGCCGTGCGAAGCCGGGGCCGAGGTGGGGCTCACACTACAACTAGAGCAGCACCTATAGAGCCACCAATTGCTCAAGTGGGGGGAACAAATTACGTGAATTATTGAATCAGTGGGACCATCTCAGACATTAGCGGTACCATTTGTTATACCTGGTCTTCAAGAGGCATTGGCTCAAATCTTGAGTATGTGCACGGGCTTAGCTCAGGCGGGTATGATGTTAGTTGTATCAGCTACCTCACAGTCGGGGGGGGGGGGGGGGAGAATCCTATATCCCATCACTCGTACACCTGAGCAGCTAGCTCAAGGTTATTAGACACCAGGTGTGTTACTAGCTCAACCAGTTATTGCTGCTCGGCCGAGGTTGTTCCACCTATGACTGATGAAGAGCAGAAGAGGTTAGAGCGGTTTAAGAGGCTTGATCCTCCCGAGTTCAGTGGAGGAGAGTGAGATTATGCTTATGGTTTTTTGGTTCGGTGTTATCGAATTCTTCGCACAACGGGTTTATTGGACACCAGTGGGGTTGCCTTTACTACTTTTTAGCTGATAGGGGCAGCCTACGGATGGTGGCAAACTTATGAGTCAGGTAGGCCAGTTGGCACAACACCACTTACAAGGCATGAGTTCTTAGTTCTCTTATTAAAGAAGTTTGTTCCACAGACTCGATGAGAGAAGTTGCGTACAGAGTTTGTGCAGCTACACCAAGGAGATATGACTGTGACCTAGTACGAGATGGGATTCGTAGATTTGGCACATCATGCAGAATGGTTGGTTCCCATTGGGAGAGAGAGATAGGATCAAGAGGTTCATTGATTGCCTCAACTAGGGCCTACGTTACAATTTCGTTCGTGAGGCTGAGACAAATCCTAAGTTTGACCAGGTGGTTGAGATTGCTAGACGTTAGGAGCAGGTTCGCAGGCTTGAGCATGAGGAGAGGGAGGCCAAGAGGCCTCGTGGTTTAGGTAGTTTTAGTGGTGCCTCATTTGGAGGCCAATCACATCACAACAGAGGTCGTCCTTTTAAGGCCCACTCAAACAACTTGTCAAATTCCTCATGGTTCATCAGTTATCCACAATTCATACAGTGCTTGCCCAATTCAGTCATCATGTAGTGCACTCCTAACTCAAGGCTCGTACTGTACTCCATAAGTTCAGGGTTCATTAGTACAGAGTCCTTCTAGTGGTTATTCTAGTTCACTAGGTACGATTCAGGCCTTGTAGTCATTTTCGATTCGATTTTGCTACGATTGTGGGGAGTTGGGGTTTGTGAGGAAGTATTGCCCCTGCCATTACAGAGGTTCAGTGCAGCAGGGAGGCCAGACTATGAGTCCCGCACTAGTTGCTACACCACCCGCTCAACCAACTTGGGGTGGAGGTCGTACCTGATAAGGTCGCCCTAGAGGGGGAGGTTAGTTAGGTGGTGGTCAAGCTCGTTGCTACGTATTTAGCGCCAGGCTATAGGTAGTTTCTTCAGACGCCATGATCACATGTATTGTTTCCCGTGTGCCATAGGGATGCTTCAGTGTTATTTGACCCTGATTCCACTTATTCATTTATATCATCATACTTTGCTCATTATTTAGATATCCCTCGTGATTCTTCAGATATGCCTATTCATGTACCTTTAATGGTGGGTAATTCTATTATGGTGGATCGTGTATATTGATCGTGTATGGTTACCATTGGGAGTTATGAGACTAGGGTCAATATTTTATTGCTCAGCATCGTTGATTTTGAGGTATTTGCGTATGGATTGTTTATCTCGCACCATGCTATTCTTGATTGTCACGCTAATACTGTGACATTGGGGATGTTGGGTTTGCCTAGGTTGGATTAAGAGGTTCTCTTGGTCACACTCCTAGTAGAGTGATTTTATATTTGAAGGCTCAACAGATGGTTAAGAAGGGGTGTTTGGCATATTTGGCCTTTGTGAGATATGTTAGAGCTAGTACTTCTACTATTGAGTTAGTTTTAGTTAGGGGTGGGCATAAAATCTGAAAAACTGAATTCCGAGTTGAATCGAATTAATTTGATATTTCGGTTTCATTTTTTTTTTGGTATTTCGGTACTAAAATTACGGTATTTTGGTAGTTCGATGCGGTATACGGTATTGGATTTTTGATATTTCAAAATTTCGGTATACCGAAATATTTTAGTCCAAGCCCAACTTTATTTTTATTTTTTAGCTCAATAACCTTAAACCCATACCCCAAAAGTCCAAAACCCCTAATTCCCTAATCCCTCTTAGAGGCATACAAGAAAAGGAAAAGCTACGACTACGAGCAATATCAAAAAACCCCTTTCCCTTTCTATTTTCTAACCTAGGTCAAAAATTTCAACGGATTCACGGGTTACGACTCACGACTACAATAGCTTCATGACCTCGGCGATGGCGACTCCTCTCCTCGTCGATTGCTTGTTGCTCATTGTTGACCTTCATTCAGGCTCATAACTTCTCCATTCTTCATTGTTGATCTTCATTCATGCGAGCTACAGTTTTTTGGATTTAAACCCAAGCTACTTTGCTAAGTGAACACTGTCCGTCTATAATCTGTTCTGGAAAAGGGTTAGCTTGTTTGTAAAATGAAGCATTTTTCCTTGGTTTTCGAGGTATGGAGACAATGCAATTCCTCTCCGCTTCAATCAAATAGTAAATCTATATAACCTAAATATTTTAACATTTTGAGTCTGTTTGTAGTACTTGGGCTGTTTGGCATAAAAAGATGGGAAAAATGTAAATTAAAAATTAACATAGTGTTCTATAGTGTTGCTTGTAGTGTTCTATTTAGTGTTTTGGTTTTAACAATTTGTGTTTATATTTGTTTTAATTTGTACAGATGGCGGATGAAAATAGAGTAAGTGATGTTGGTTCAACTGAAAGCTTACCTATTACTAATGATAACAATGCCAACACAATTGATACTCAAGATTCTAAGAAAAGAAAATCCATAGAACCTAGATCTATTGTTTGGAAACATTCTGATAAATTTCAGGAAAATGGGGTCGGTAAAGCAAGGTGTAAATATTGTAAGCAAGCTTGTGCTGCTAATTCATCTAAGAATGGAACAACAGGATTGAGAAGTCATTTGAATATATGAAAGAATACCGACCTAGCATTGATAAATATAATACTCAGACAAGGATAAACTTTCAATCTTGCCAAAATGATGGAGGATCGCTTTGAAAATTTGATCAAGAAGTGATTAGGAAAGATTTAATTGAGATGATAGTTATTGATGAACTACCATTTAGCTTTGTAGAAAAGGAAAGCTTTATGAAGTTTATGAGAATAACTCAACCACTATTTCGTATTCCTTCTCGTACAACAATAGCACGAGATTGTTATGAAGTTTATGGTGATTTGAAGCAAAATCTAATAAGGTATTTTAGAGAATCACAACCAAAAATTTGCCTCACAACAGACACATGGACTTCATTACAAAGAATAAATTATATGTGTTTGACAACTCACTTCATTGATAGAGATTGGAAGTTGCATAAAAGAATATTAAATTTTTTCCCTATCACGAGTCATAAGGGTGAAGAGATGGCTAAAGCTATTTGTAATTATTTGCTCGAATGGAAATTAGACAAGGTGTTCACTGTTACCGTGGACAATGCTTCGTCAAATGATGTCACAGCCAAAGAATTATCTAAAAAGTTAGATATGTGAAAACTAATATGATGAGTGGTAAACATCTTCATGTGAGATATATGGCTCATATACTTAATCTAATTGTGCTTGATGATTTGAAAGAAATTGATGCTTTTGTCACACGTGTTAGAAATACTGTGAGGTATGTGAAATCGTTGCCTGCAAGGACCTTTAAATTTAAACAATGTTGTGCATATGTCAAGTTAGAATGTACCAAAATATTATGTTTGGATATTTCTACTAGGTGGAATTCCACCTATTTGATGTTGGATACGGCACAAAATTTTGAAAAAGCCTTTGACAAGTTTCATCTTTTTGATGATGAATTTTCTGCTTATCTTTGTTCTCATATTTGTGAAGATGGTAGTAGTATAGGTCCTACGGAATCTGATGATTGGGTGAGTGTGAGGAATGTGATAAAGTTTCTTGCAAGATTTCATGAGCTCACTAAAAAAGTTTCAGGTTCGCATTATGTCACTTGTAATGCTAATTTTGAGGATGTATGTGAACTTTATTGTCATTTGAAAATGTGTTTAATAAGCGATGATGAGCATTTGAGAAAAAAAGGCTGAGCATATGCAAGAAAGTTCAAGTAGTATTCGGGTGAGCCTGAAAAGATGAATAAAATTATTTTTATTGCTTCCGTCTTGGATCCACGTAACACGTTTGAATATGTTAGCCTTGCACTTGATGAACTTATTGGGAAGGAAATAGGGAAGACAATAAATGATGAGGTGTATGCTTATATGAACTCTTTGTTTGAAGAATATCTAAAAAAATATTCAACATGAGCTTGTCCTCAATCTCCATCTAGATCTACTTCATTTGATAACATATCTAAGACATCTAGTGGGAGTGTTATAACTGCATCATTAATAAGGATGAAGATTCACTTGAAAAAATAAAAGGAACACAATAGAGGTTGGGATGCTAAATCGGAGTTGGATAAATACATTAGTGAAGAACAAGAGAGCCTTTTAGTGAAGAATTTGATATCTTAAGTTGGTGGAAAACACATGCTCCTAGATTTCCTATTCTTTCAGAGATGGCTCGTGGTGTGTTGGTCATTCCAATTTCTAGTGTGGCGTCGGAATGTGCATTTAACACTGGTGGCTGTATTCTTGATTCATTTAGGAGTTCATTGACTCCTAAATGCATGCAAGCTCTTGTTTGTGTTCATGATTGGCTTAGAGAAGCGAAGAATCCTATTAGTGTTAAAGAAGAGTGGGAGTATCTTGAGGAACTCGAACTTGGTAAGCTTTAATATTTTGTGTGTGTTTCAAAATAATATATTACACTTGTTTATGTTGCATGACATATTTGGTCGAATTACCTTTAGATATGGAAAATAATGGAAGCACTACTAGCATTGTTGATGTATAGTTGTAACTTGAGTGATAAGTTAAATACTCTATTTGTTTGGTGATAATGATATACTTTTGTAGTTTTATTCTTTTATCATCAAAAAATGATATTCTAACTTATGATTTTATTTTATGTTTTGTAAGGTTCGAGTTCAATCATGCCCCGTGCTACTAAAGTGCGCTCACATGTTTGGGAACACTTTGAGGTGGGCGAAAATAACGAAGAAGTTCGCAAAGTAGAGTGCAAGGCACTGTGGTCGAGTCTTCAATGTTCATCCAAAAAAGGGATGACACATATGGTTTAAGGAAGCATGTCAGGGCTTGTCTTGAGCATCTTCCAAAAAATATTATTTGAGTTAGAATTCAGTGAATTGAGACAATATATGTTATTTTGCTTTTATTAGACTGCCTTCTTGTTGTTGCCTTGTGGTATTTTGCATTGTTGTTGCACTGTAACAGGTTAACAGAGGAGTCGACTTGGAGTCTTGGACTGTGTTTAGACTTAAGTATTCTGTTTTTCTGTACGGTAAAACTAATTGGGTTAACTGGTTAAGTGTTCTATTTTCTGTTCTTAATTGGTTTTGTTTTAGTACCAAGTGTTCTATTTGTTTTTAATTGGTATTGTTCATTAAATTGTTTATTTAAGTGGGAGTTCTATGGTTTCTGCATATGGTTTCTTTTTCTGCATATGCTTTCTGAATATGGTTTCTGCATTGCTTCAGAAATTGAGAAGTGAGAAACATCCATATTGTTTATTAAAGTGGCCATGACTTTGCATTAGTAGTTCAAGTGAGAAACACCCATATTAGTTTCTGCATGGATGTTTGAAGTGTTGAGGCATTGCTCTATAGTCTATGGTATACTGCAGCTTCAGAAGAAAATTAATCGTAGGAAAGATTTTCTTCATTGGTGGACCAAGTGAGATATAGAGCCCTTTCATCAGTTGTGTACAGTGTGTATATACTGCTGTTGAGTGACTGAACTGTACAAAAAAGAAGCAGCAGGGAAGATTTTGGTCAATCTGTTATATCATGTGTGTAAATATAGCAAAATAGTAGAACTAGAATGTGATCATCTATGCAGTTTTTATAGAGATGTTAGGACTGTATTGTATTTGACGTATGGATGTATATACAAATTCTTCTTTCCATTGTAATATTTGTTTTAGGCTCGTAAAATGCAGCCAGTGATGTTACTGGAAATAATTATTGATCAACTTTTTGGAATAAGTTTGTAGTTTTGACATTTACATGGAATGATCTGTTGAGATGACCAACATGAAACTGTTTATATGCCTTTTGAACTAACGCGCAAACTCCTCAATGTGCAGGGAAGTGAATATTCACAGTTTGTGTAAACAACATGTGTTGCAGGTTACTTATCTTAGTAGTGTAATGACAAAACGTCCTACAAGTTCTCATACAATAGGTTTACTGGTTTAGTGTTAATGAAACTGTTCCCAGATCATAGCAATATTATTATTCCCTATGGAATATAATGAGATGGTGCGATACCGAAGCCGTATTGAACCAAACAAGAAAATACTAAACCCTACCGAACTACTTTTGTACAATATTTGGTATGCGCAATTGATATACCGAATACCGAAGTACCAAACCCTAATACATAAATACCGTATCGAAGTACCGAACGTCCACCCCTAGTTCTAGTAGTGAGGGAGTTTCCAAATGTGTTTCCTGTAGACCTGACGGGTATGCCACTCGACAAGGATATTGATATGGTGCTGGACACTCAACACTTCTCAATTCCACCATATCATATAGCACCAGCGGAGTTGAAGGAATTAAAGGACCAACTTCAAGAGTTGCTTGATAAGAGTTTTATCAGACCGAGTGTCTCACCTTGGGGTGCTCTGGTTCTATTGGTGAAGAAGAAAGATGGTTCTATGAGGATGTGTATTGACTACATGCAGTTGAACAAGGTTACTATCAAGAACAAGTACGCACTACCGCGTATTGATGATCTGTTTGATCAGCTTCAGGGTGCTAGGTATTCTCGAAGATTGGTCTAATATCGGGGTACCACCAATTCAAGATCCTGGCTTTAGATTTTTGGAAGACGGCATTCAGGACCCGCTATGGTCATTATGAGTTTCTAGTGATGTCTTTTGGGCTGACCGATGCCCCAACAACTTTTATGCACTTGATGAACATCGTATTTCAACCCTATCTTGATTCCTTCATCATAGTTTTCATTGATGATATATTGGTGTATTTCCAGAGCCGGGAGGATCAGAGGATCGTGCTACAGACCTTGAGGGAGAAGAAACTATATGATAAATTATCCAAGTGTGAGCTGTGGCTTGATTCAGTCGCATTCTTGGGTCATAAGGTATCTCGTGAGGTGATTAAGGTAGATCCAAAGAAGATTGAGGGATTCAGAGTTGGCCTAGACCATCTACTACTTCGAAGATCCGGAGTTTCCTTATGTTGTCTGGGTATTATTGTCGTTTTGTGGAAGTGTTTTCATCTATAGCATCCCCATTGACTAGATTGACTCAGAAGGGTACCCTATCAGGTAGTCTGATGAGTGTGAGAAGAGCTTTTAGAAGCTCAAGATCGCCTTGACTACAACTTCAGTTTTGGTTTTGCCTTTGTGATCGGGTTCTTATACATTTTATGGTGATGCTTGGATTGACATTGGGGGTGTGTTGATGTAGGAGGGTAGAGTTATTGATTATGCTTCGCGATAATTGAAGCCCCATGATAAAAACTACCCAATGCATGATTTGGAGTTGACATCCATTGTTCAAACACTTAAGATTTAGAGATATTATCTTTATGGCGTGTCTTGTGAGGTGTTCACAGATCACAAGAGTCTCTGACACTTATTCAAGCAAAAGGATCTTAACTTGAGGCAACATAGGTGGTTAGAGATACTAAAGGACTATGATATCACCATTATTTATCACCTGGGGAAGGCTAATATGGTGGTCGATGCTTTGAGTAGGAAGGCTGAGAGCATGGGTAGTCTTGCTTTTATTCTAGTTGGTGAGAGACTGTTAGCATTAGATGTTCAAGCTTTGGCCAATCGTTTCATGAGGCTGGATATTTTGGAGTCCAGTAGAGTTCTTGCTTGTGTAGTATCACAGTCATCCTTGCTTGAGCGCATCAAGGCGCGTCAGTATGATGATCCCCATTTGCTTTTCCTAAGGGACACGGTGCAACACGACAATGCCAAGAAGGTTACTATTGGGGATGATGGCATTTTGAGGTTGCATGGTCAGATCTGTGTTCCGAATGTGGATGGGTTGTGTGAGTTGATACTTGAGGAGGTCTGTAGTTCACAGTATTCCATTCATCTGGGTGTCGCAAAGATGTACCAGGACGTGAGGCAGCACTATTGGTGTCGGAGGATGAAGAAGGATATTGTTGAGTATGTTTCTCGGTGTTTGGACTGTCAGTAGGTGAAGTACGAGCATCAGGGACCCGATGGATTTCTTCAGAGGCTAGACATTCCGGAGTAGAAGTGGGAGCATATCACCATGGATTTTGTATTTGGACTTCCACGAACCTTGAGGAGATTTGATGCAGCGTGGATTATTATGGATAGACTGACCAAGTCTGCCCACTTCATTTCAGTCATGACTACCTACACTTCAAAGCAAATGGCTCGGATTTATATCCGGGAGATTGTTCTCCTTCATGGCATTCTTGTGTCTATTATCTCGAATCGAGGCACACACTTTACATCACTTTTTTGGAGGGTAATGCAGCGAGAGTTGGTCACACAGCTCCAGCAGATTACAATATTTTGTCCCCAGTTATAAGCGCACTATTTAGATTTTGGAGGACATGTTAGGAGCCTGTGTCATTGATTTCGGAGGTTCATGGGATCAACTTCTTTCGTTAGCAGATTTTTCCTACAACAATAACTATCAGTCGAGTTCATGTCTCCTTAGGAGGCCTTATATGGGAGGCGATGTCGTTCTCTGGTTGGTTGGTTTGACCCTGAAGAGGCTAGGTTATTGAGCATTGATTTGGTCCGTGATGCTTTGGAAATGGTGAAGTTGATTCTGAAGCGGATTCGTACATAGCGGTCCAGGCAGAAGAGTTATGCAGATAGGAAGGCTCGTGCTGTGGCATATATGGTGGGTGAGAAGGTTCTACTCAGAGTTTCTCCCATGAAGGGTTTGATGAGATTCGGGAAGAAGGGCAAGTTGATCCACATGTATATTACCCATTTTGAGGTGCTTGAGGGAGTGGGAGAGGTGGCCTACAGACTTGCTTTGCCACCTAGTCTATCGAGGGTTCACCTAGTGTTTCATGTTTCAATGCTCCAGAAGTATTATGGGGATCCGTCACATGTTTTGGCTTCATTCCCATGCAGCTAGATGAGTATTTCACTTATCATGTGGAGCTGGTGTCCGTTGGCCATTTTTAATCGGCAGGTTCGAAAGTTGAGGTCGAAAATATAGCATAGGTGAAGGTTTATTGGAGAGATCAGTCGGTCGAGGAATCTACTTGGAAGATCGATCAGGAGATGCGGAGCACATATCCTCACCTTTTTGAGACTCCAGGTATGATTCTAGATGGATTCGCAGATGAGCGTCTGTTTAAGAGAGGGAGAATGTAATGACCAGATCGGTCTGTTTGAGTATTTTAACCTAGCTTTTCCTATTTGATGCCTTACATATGTGTATTTGTGGTTATGTGACTTGCCGAGGTGGTTGGTTTGGTTTCTGGGGACGTTTTGGAGTGAATTGAGACACTTAGTCCCAAGGTTGGAAGCTTAAGTTTTGAGAGTTGATCGAAGTTTATCTTTTGTGAGGACGACTTCGGAATGGTGTTTTGATGATTCCAATAGCTTTGTATGGTGATTTGGACTTAGGAGCATGTCCGTATGTGGATTTAGAGGTCCGTAGGTTGATTTGGTGCTATTTGGCAAAGGTTGGAAAGTTGAAGGTTTGGAAGGTTGATAGGTTTGACTGAGAGTTGACTTTATTGATATCGAGTACGAGTTTTTGTTCCTGCGGCTGGAATAGGTCTGTTGTGTCATTTGGGACTTATGTGCAAAATTTGAGGTAATCATGAGTTGATTTGATATGATTTGGCATGAGTTTTGGAAGTTGAAAGTTCGTTAGTTCATTAGGCTTGAATTGAGGTGTTGTCACGCCCCATTTTCTCGCGAAAGCGGGTTTCGACGTGTGACAACTCTCATAAAGGAGGTATTAAAAGAGAAAAGGCGCCATCTAATAATTTTTAAGGTGTGTTAGGGAACTTATTTGCAAATAACTCTGTTTGACTAGTCAACGCCACCAAAGATCGGGTAAGGGCTTAAATTACCTCAAAGAGAAGGTGTTAGGCACTCTTCGAGGTCCACAACTGTGGGGTCCCTACCGAAATTTAGACTATGTGGATTATATAGTTATGATAGGTGATAAAATAAATAGAAGGGAAGTTCAGAAGTTGTAGAGTCTTATTAAAACATATGAGAATCGGTACAAGTCTTAATAATTACAAAGATACGAACTACGTTGATCTATGTTAAGTATGAATAACACGCACATAAACAAAAGGGGGGTCCTAAGTTTTTTAGCCTAAAGAATCACCCCGTCCAACATAAATAATACTTCGCAACTCCCTTAAGGTAGAGGTTGCTCGTATTGTTCAGCGCTCACAGATTATCATCTCATGCTACCCGATTACTATGTTGAAGTTGTTTACTTAAAAGAGTTCTAATTCAATTCTAAGTCGTACCCTATGCGTGTACTTCCCGGCCATGCCTATGGTCTAGGAGGCTTTGGACCTACTATTAGGTGATTCTAGACTTTACTTAGGTTGCTAAAAAATGATAAAACTAGGGGACATTCAAAACAGGCAGGAATGCATACAATAACAATAAAAAGCTCTAGTTAACCTCCACACATAAGCATAAAAGCACGCAAACAGATTTCTGGATAGGCAGTAGAAAGAACTAAGACGTATTAGAATCACTAAATCCTATAGGCATGATTTCTATATGATTCCAGTAGTATACTTGCAGTGCTGTGAATTCTGGACTAACGTATAGGCAGATTAGAGTGTTACAAATACTATAGACATGATTTCTAATAATCGCATAATTAGGAAGTCGCTCGAAAACATAGGCTTAGTAACGCCAATAAACACCTTATAGGCAGGATTTCTAACAATTTACAATTAGACTTGATTTATAACACTTTATCTCTATAGGCATGCTATTTAAGTGAGGCATTACAAAAGCAACATGAAGCAGTTGATTAATTAATTAGTTAAGACCCTATAGACATGGTATCTAAGTGGACATTAGCGAACCATGAGTTATTTTATACTATAGGCATGCTATCCATAAGTGACAGTGCGAGAGAATAGCAGTAATAACAGCGTGGTTACTCAAGTTTAGAGCCTACAATCATGATATCTAGTTGAGTTACACAATTCAAAGAAGTATCCCAAACATGCATTTTTAGTTGTTTGTATTGAACTCCTATTGGCATAACGTCTAAGTGCAATCAAGTCAAATTTCAGACCCTATAGGCAGGCTATCCAACATTACAAGTAATGCTTTCTAGGTGAATAGACAAACAAGCCAACAGGTAACGTAGATAAATGGCAGATAAACAAGTTAAAGTCCTATAGACATGTTTTCTACCCTTTCATACGAAGAATAGAACATCCATGTTCCCCCATTTCACTAATTCCCCAATCACCCAGTTTTACAAGTTATTACAGACCATATTGAAAAAAGCCCAGGCCCAATTACAAATAGAATAACCAGTAACACATCTTCTAATATGCTCGAAACTTCACACAGACAATGTTTACCTTGAAAATGGTAATCACAATTATATTTGATTTTGTGGTTCTAAAAATACGTGATCTATTTTAATACCATTTTTTTAGGCATTAGATGCTAGGTGAGAAGCGGGAAAACGAAATAAGAGCAAAGGGTAACGAGATTATATAAACCGAGCAGCGGAGAGACGGGGTCTCGAGGTCGGTCGGAATAGGCCTCGAGGTCGAGCTTAGGAGCTTGATGAGGGGCTGTCGAGAATGATATAACAGTATTGAAGGCCTCAAAGATGGCCTATTTGTGATTAATAACTAGTAATAAATGAAGAACAACTAATGAACACAATAAATGAAAGGCAATTAATCAATGAAACAATTGTAGAGAATGTTTTAGTTAGACAGCAAAAGATGTTCTTGTTTTTGTATTGAATATCATGTCGCTTGAAAAGTGAAAAGGGTCCCCTTTATATATGAGGGGGAATACCAACATAGTACATGTGTAATTAATACAAAGAGAGATGGCTGGTACAACCATTTAATGCCACGGTACGGGCTTGTACTATTTTGCGTACTTGGTCAGCTTTAACCACGTGCCTTTTGGGAATTCCTGCCTTTCCACGTTGGTCTTCGACTTGCACTGCCCCGAGGTCGAGGACCTTCGATATTCCCCCTCGATGCCAAAACTCGAACCTTCGAGCCTTCTGAGCGTCTTAATGATCGTAAAATCAGGCTCTCCCATTTTAGCCGTATACAGATAGTCCCCGCGTTTCTTAGAATGAAGTGATAAGAAACGGTCTTGACTGCTTGCCTCTTAGACATCTCTATTATGACGCCAGTATCTTAAGAGCATACATTATGTGACATAAAAATCTGCACAGAGGTCGCCATCAACATAATTCTCGAGAAACCCACGAACCGTTATTTGTTCGACCTTTCCGCTTCAATGCATGCCCAAAGGGCCTCTATAAATAATTCAATCACTTGCCCTTTAATAATTTTACATCTTCTTCAAACCTTCAAACTTTTACCAAGTGTTTCTCACTCTTATCTTCTATCTGCGTTTGCTTCTTCGTCTTCTCTCTTCAAAACTCAGTTATAACCATGGAAAAAACTTCCAAAACGGTACCTCAAAAGGAGGGAGCCACTTCTTCATCACGCCCGTCCAAGGGCAAGTCAAGAACTCCTCCTACCATCGAGTAATGAATCCCTGGGATTTTCGACACCATTTTCGTTTTCACGATTGAAAAACCCCCTTCTACACCGGGCCGATGCGAGCCCATGTCTCGATATATAAGTGTAGTATCCGATACAGAGAGGGTAAACCTTGACTGCCATTGAGGGGAGGCGGTCAGAGAAAAAATCCCTACAGCTGACAAAAGCATAGTCACGCATAAGGCTGGTTTTCTCAGCGTATATACATACCCTTTTACCTTAGGCCCCGTAGATTATTCCTCTCCACCGATTGACCCGGTAATTCTCGATTTTTTTCATCAATACCGAGTGACACTCGGTCAGATCTATCCTTCTTTTTGGAGGATTGTATATATGATTCGACACATCACCAACATGGTCGAGGGTATGACTTTCACCCTTGACCATTTGATTAGATTATACAACACTCGTCTCTTTCGTGGGGGCTTAATTAAACAACTGCATCGTCGATCTGCCAAGGCGTTCCTCGCCTGCATCGACGAGGACAAAGATCAGGGATGGATGAGCCAATTTGTTAGAATCAGAACTTCAGACATCATTCACGCTGATAGAACGCCGTTCCCGGAGGAATGGAATATGAAACGTAAGTACCCCTGAATTGAGTATGTTTTGCCATCTCTTTTTCTCTTGACTGATTTTCTTCTAATTGTGTAGCCACCGTTTGGTTTCCCGGCATGGTCCAGGACCTTCCGGAGTGGGTCAAACTTTTGGACTCCGCTTTTTCATACAACAAACGCGTATGGTGTGAGCTAGCTAAAACACGGTGGCAGGCCAAGAACCATGGTATGATCTTGTTGTTATTGTTTTCTCACTCTTTGTAAGTATTTTCGATGGTGGTTTTTTTTTGATATAACACGCTTGTGCAGACCTTGGTGAAGGTGTGTTGATGAAACCGCCCCTACCTGGTGAGGAAGAGGCTCCGAAGACCGCCAAGGACAAGAAAAGGAAGAAGAAAGCCTCGGAGGAGTCTCCAAAATCCAAAAGGGAAAAGGCTCGGAATGCCAAGACCGATGCCACAGTCTTATCCTCAACGGCCGCTAAGAGCTTGTGAGCCGAGGAAGAGAGTGATGATACCTGCCCTTTGGTACAAAGGGTAAAACGAAGCGCTGATGCTTCGAGAGTTGTTGGGCGGTCGTCTGCTGAGTTGGAGGCGGCCGATGCGGACCCGCCCTATGTTGAGGAGACCCTCGAGGAGGGTTCAGGTGTAGTCACCGAGACGCTCGTCGGACATGGAACATCCCGTGTTGATGAGCTTGGAGGGCTTTCTACTAGAGCTTTACGGGGTCAGGAAGAAGCCTCGATGGAGGCTGATGTTGCCGGTGGATTTCACTCGGGCCCGTCATTTTCTCCAGGGGAAATACGAGATGCCCAAGTCAGGAATGTTCCCAGTTTGGAGACCTCTCGTGGAGAGGATGATGCATTTAGAGACTATTTTGAAGGGGTAGAGGAGGAGACCGATGTTGATGCCCATGTTTCCCTCGAGAAGGCCGAGAGGCTCCAAAAGCAGTTGACATTCTCGAAATAATATGGTTTTCTTCGATTTTCTATTCTTGCTTTCTGATATTCTTCCTTTGTGTTGCAGGTCAAGAAGCTGTATGATCAAGCCTTCTCCAAGATGCAAGATGAGTTGACTCATCGTGGAGAGGAGCTTGAGAAGCTTATGTCGGAGTCAGTCGAGCTGGAGGCTCTATGTGCCCGAAAAGAGGAGGAATTGATCAACCTCAGAGCAAGCTAGGAGAGAGCGCTCCGAGAGAGGCCGACTTCATCGAGCAGATATTCTGGTACCCACACTTTTATTTTTAATTGCAATTCTTGGTGCTGATCGACTTATTTTCTATGCTTTTCAGATTAGGCAGAAGGATGCCCTGGTGGAGCGGCTCCGATAGGATGTTGCGGCCAAGGACGCCGAAATCCTTAAGTTGGCTCGGCTGAATGATGTCGTGGCTTCGGAGAGGGAAGCGCTTCGGGGGAAGCTATCCTCGATCCAAGGCCTTCTTCGAGGTGCTCAGGAGGAGGCTGCTGCACTGTCTACGGCGAAGACTGAGGCCAATGAGTTTGTCTCCTTATATAAAAGGGATGCTGCTGCTGCAAATGATCGGACCAGGGAGATACCCGAGAAGGCCAATCTAAAACTGGGTCGGGCAGTTGCTCATGCCCGTATACAAGACAAGAGACAAGCCTTCAAGGATGTGAGCGCTAAGGGTGGCGATCTCTCTGCTGAGATCGAAGAATCCAGGGACCTGGAGGAAGAATCGGTAATGCCGAATACGTCAGATGAGGGCTCTAAAAGCGGCTCGGACAACAGCGAAGGCGAAGAGTAGATTCACCTACTGTTTTCCTTTTCTGTATATGGAACTCTCGGGGGGAATTTTTGTAGAAATAACCTTGTAAATGCATTTTTTGAAATAAAATATCTCTTTATTACATATCTCCCAAAACTTTGCCCTGTATGCTTACACAAAAGTTGACTTACAAGCTTCGGTTTTAGCCCTTCGGAACCCGTACTTGCAATAGTAGACCCCCTCGAAATCGGACACCTTCTCGAGGCTAGGTCGGCATAGGGGCTTCGATCCCTCGAACGCTGTGTGATATTTATGTGACATGAACGTGAAGTGATCGAGGTGGCCCCGCCGGTACACTTCCCCAAAAGTTATGATAACTTTGTCAGAATTAAATGGCTTTCAAAGTAGTTGAATAGCAACCGCTTGCTCTATATATATATACTCTTTCTTCCTCTTCATTTTAAGTCTTGCAACTTTGCAAAACTAGCTTTTATTTCAACGTTCTCTTCCTTTTCTCATCTCGCGAAACCGTTTTCATTTCTTCCTCTTCACCTTTGCTTGAGTCGTTATGGCTGCCATGCCCGAATCCATTCACCAAGAAGAAGAAAACCTTACCTCTGCATCTTGCCCGACCGGTGGTACACCACCGGTGTACGGCGAGTTAACCTCGAGCTGCTTTGCTTTGAAGAAAGATTTTGCATTATAGAAACCCTACGATGCCCCAGGCAATTGAGAGCATTCGTCGAGGTTCATCCAATCTATAGAAGAAAACCACCTCGAGGTTGTGAGGAGAGAGTGTGGATGGGGAGAAAATGTGATGATGCAGATTGATGCGAGGCTAGAATTCATGGTTTAACATGTTACATGCCTTACATTTTATGTGCGTTAATGATAAAAATACACATTTTATGTGCATAATGGAGTTTATTTCATGTGTAGGTGAATTGGAGATGGAAATCGAGCTAAATGGATGCAAATACGTCAAACATACGCTTAAGAGTCGAAGAGGAAACACCCGGGCGTTATCCGGGCGTTTGGCCCCTAAAGCCAGGCTGGCCCTGGCGTTAAGGGGGCGTTTGGCCCCTAAATCCAGTCTGGCCCTGGTATTAGGGGGGCGTTTGGCCCCAAACGCCAGGCCTTCCCTGGCCTTAAGGTGGCGTTTGAGCCCAAACGCCCGGGTCCCGAAGTCCGGTCAATTTCGAGTTTTGAAGAGTTTAAGTGTTTTCCGGTTGGAATAGAAGTCTCCTACACGTTTAGGGTTTGTCCTAAACATATAAATAGACCCTAAAACACAACTTGAAGGAGGATTCGAAGAGGAGGAAGCCATTGAAGTGAAGAAACAACCTGTGGATTACTACTTAGTGAAGCAAACATTGATTTTTATAGCTTTTATATATTATTTTGTAGTTTAATTATGCAAATTATTTTAGAGTTGATTAGTATGAGCATGAGTAGCTAATTTCTTTAATCTAGGGTTTGGTGGAACCCGTTGGGGATGAACTTATTGTGATATTAATATAGTTTGGTTGATTAATCTCTATTTGTTCAACTACGTTCTTGTTGTAGTTGATTAAAAGGGCCCTCAATTAACTGTTCCTATTTATTATGTATCTACTTGAGAGAGAGTGCATATTTAGGTAGTTGTTTGAACAACATCACTCCCGGAGTATAGACGAAAGTCATAACCGAGGGTTTAGAGGTTGGATTAGAGATAACGATACCTCGGGTGCAATCTAAAGTGAACTGTAATGCAATCTAGCTAGCGTAACTTGAGAGAGTGCGTCTAGTAAATTATCATAATTACTTGAGAGAGATTTATGGTAGATAGAGTGTTCATGATTGATAGAGACAACTAATTAAACTATAATAAGTATCCAATAAGGAAGTTCACCAACGGGGGAAACCATAACCTTAGATCTTTATTATCATAATTGTTTACATCCTATTGTTAGTTAATTGTTAGTTTATTAATTTTGTCAGTAGAATTAGTAAAACATCACCATTTGATATTCAAAAGTCTTGAGAGAATTGATTAAGTAAAAGTTTCGTATTATGACGGCTTAATTGATACGTAAATTCCCTGTGGGATCGACTCTGGGCCTAATACCCCGGATTATATTTGCAACGCCCGCTTAGTCTTTTATAAGACATAGTTGAGCATGATCAAATTTTGGCGCCGTTGCCGGGGACTTAACGGTATTATCAATTGAGTTGATAGAAATCAAAATTCTGAAATATAGTCAATTTTCTTAAAATTCTCGTTTTTACATTGAAAGTTTAACGTTTGCTAACATGTTGCAGGTGCATGCCTAGAAACTCATCAAGGACTAGTGAAGTAATTGAACCCTTATCAGACNATGGGGATGATGTGGTAGACCCAGTCGCTCAAATAGGGGCAGAGGCTCCCCTATATGACTGGGCACAACCCACAGCTGAGAATTTGGCCACAGCGATACTGGTTCCTCAGATACAGGCCGAGTCCTTCCAGATAACAAATAATATACTGCACTTATTGCAGAATAAAGGGTTATTCTCAGGGTCATACATTGAAGACCCCCAACAACACTTGACAAACTTCCTGTCAATCTGCAAAACACAGAGGCAGCCTAACGTCACTCAGGAGGCAATAAAACTGTTGTTGTTTCCATTCTCAGTGACTGGTGCTGCCCAAACTTGGCTAAACTCACTCCCCATTAATTCCATTACCACATGGGAGGTGTTAGTTAAGCAATTCGTGAACAAATTTCATCCACCTAACAAGACTGCCCAACAAATCGATGAAATCTTAAGCTTCCGACAGAAACCAGCTGAAACTTTACAAGAGACATGGGAACGATTTAAGGGATGCTGGTTATCTGTCCACATCACGGTATTCTAGAGCAGATGTTGGGCAGCATTTTTATATGGGTTTGGCTGATACTGTTAAAGCAAATGTTGATGCTTCGGTGGTGGAGCATTCTTGAGCAAAACGTGGAGAGAAAGTCAAATCTTACTTGATAAAATGGCACAGAATTTAGGATGGACAACAAGGAATGCACCCATTACTCCTGTAGTTCACTCAGTGCCATCCGATCCATCTAATACTATTGCAGAGAACGTGGCCACCTTGATAACACATATGAGTATACTTACTAAGAAGGTGGAGGAATCAGGACAAAAGTAGCAGGTACACATCGTAGACACAACCAATGGGGGCTTATGCACATCTTGCATTAGTCAACCACTTGGTAATCACTGGAATGCAGAATGTCAGCACCCTCCTTATCCAGAAAATATGAATTATGTGTCGAATTATGGAAGCCAGAGACAAGGGGGGCAGAACTGGGGTCAGCAAGTCAAACCATATAGACCACCCCACCAACAGCAGAACAGTGGAAATATGGGTGTCAGGGGACCACAAGGTAATGCAGCACCCTATTAGAGGCCACAAGGTTATAACCATCAGAATCAACAACAAGCATACTACCCTCCTCAGCATCAACATGGGGAAGGCAAGAAGATGGGTTTTCCAGGTTAGAAGCTGTGATGCAGCAGGTAATCGGGTCAAATACCAAAATCAGTGAGAGAGTAGATGTACATGATGCAACTATTAAAAGTATCGAAATACAGTTGGGCCAGATATCTATGGCAGTAAACAGTTGTCCTCCTGGAACTTTACCTACAGATACTCAGGTAAATCCTGTGGACCAGGGCCCAAGGAAGCTGATGGCAATGACTCTTCGCAGTGGCAGAGACTTAAACTTGGAACTGGAGAGAGTTCATGAGAGAAGGCAGACCGATACAATGGTACCCATGCCGATTGAACTTGATGATTCAACAAACTTGACCAAGGCAACAGTGCAACCTAGTGAAGAAGAACCCAGTGCACAGAGTGAGACTGAAAAAGAAGTGGAGATGACTCAGAAGCCGGTAGTTGAGGTGGTGGCTGAGAAAGAAAAGTCCCAAATCACTGGGAAAAAGAGACCGCCAGCTCCATTCCCTCAGAGGCTGGCTAAATACCAAAAGGATGAACAGTACAAGAAGTTCTTGGACATGCTAAAATAGATACAGGTAAATGTTCCATTGATTGATGCATTGAAAGAAATGCCTGGATATGCTAAAATTATGAAGGAATTGATGTAAAAAAAAGTTGACTTCCAAGATCTGGCTACTGTCACCCTTACTCAGACTTGTAGTGCGGTGGTGACGCATCCTATTGCTGAAAAATTATCTGACCCAGGGATTTTTACAATTCCTTGTACCATTGGCAACTTAGCTTTCACCAAAGCTCTATGTGACTTGGGGGCCAGCATTAATCTGATGTCGCTGGCCATATATAAAAGACTGGGGATTGGTAGAGCCAGGCCCACCTCCATGCTGCTGCAACTTGCTGATAGGACGGTGAAGAGACCGTCGGGTATTCTGGATGATGTATTGGTGCAAGTGGGGAAGTTTGTATTTCCTGCTGATTTTGTGATATTAGACTGCAAGGTGGATGAGGAAATTCCCATAATCATGGGAAGTCCATTTTTGGCCACGGGCAGAGCTCTTATTGATTGTGAGACTGGTGAACTTAAGATGAGGCTCAATGATGAAGAAATCACTTTCAACGTGCAAAAGTCTATGAGGCGACCTAGTGAGTTCGCCAACTACTCTCTTATTGATGCTGTGAGTGTGATCCCAGAAAAATTTGATGCATCACTGACTGTTGGGGACCCTTTGGATGAATGTTTCATGAATCTGGATGATATGAACGGTGAAGAACTGGCAGATTGGGTGTTAGCACTTGAGGAAAAAGGGGTATGGCCAAAGGCTCTCGAGTTTGAGTCATTATACATAGAGGAAAGAGAGAACCCGCCGGCCAGGCCATCTATTGAAGAACCACCCAGGGTGGAAATGAAATCGGAGGATGCTGATGTGGTAGAAAAGATACTAGAGTTAACCAATGACATCGATGATACATACTTTGTTGAATCTAGTGTCATCAGTGTTGTTGATGTTGGTACACACTCCAACCATATGTTCACATTGTGCTTGGATGATGATATGCAAATAGAGTTATCCGAACCACCTGAGGAGTTTAGGGATAAAGATCAAGATGCCTACATTCTGGAATTCTTCTTGCCAGAAAGTAAGGAGTACACATTTTGTCGAAAGGCCAAGAAACGCAGATTACTACATTGTTTTATTGGGCCAGGCGGATTTGTTCCACCACCCCATGAGCATGATCATAGAGAAGAATAAAAAATTGGGGTTCATTTCATAAGTTCAAAGTGGAGGCATAAAGTGATTAAAGCATGTGCTCAAAGGAGCATGAAAGNTTCAAAAGTTCAAAGTGGAGGCATAAAGTGATTAAAGCATGTGCTCAAAGGAGCATGAAAGCGAGATCAATGGAAAGGATGTCGACGCTATTGGACCACGGAGTTTCTTACACCTTACTTTTATTTCTTATTTTGTCTATATGTGATGCACTGAGGACATTGCATGATTTAAGTGTGGGGTGTTGTACATATTTTTTGTGATTTGTTGTGTGCATTCTTTTTAGTAGTTTTAGTTTTTCTTGTTAGCAAGTTTTTCTTTTAGTTAGAACAAAACAGAAAAAAAAACCCTATTTGNTTCTTTGGACCACGGTTCTTTTCCAAGGGTTTTTAATTGAACCGGGTGTAGATAGTTTTTAATTTTTAAGAGTAGGAATCACATGGTTAAGGGCTGAATTGTAGCAATATCTCGAAACGTGCTAATGCCTTGAGAATAGTTAGTACTATGGTTGTGACGCTTAGGCTCAATTTTTGACTCCAGGATAAATATCTTAAATCAGGAATTCTTAAGATTTGCTTAACTGCTTTGACTGGAGTGTCGTGATAGATCCAATCCTGAGTGAGTTATGTGCCAAGTGTGTGTGAGATTTGTATGTTATTCTGTGCATTGCATTTGATGTCTAGAACTTGCCCCGTGTGTGTGCAAAGCGAAATAGAAGTTTTGTTCAGTCTTGGAAGTGATATAGGCATTTCTTTGTTGAGCCAGTTATCTATATTTTATCCACCTAATTGTTTTGTATCGTCATTAACCCCGTTGAGCCTATAATCATGTTTCTTTGGCAACCACATTACAAGCTATA